>CAJDSM010142979.1:3426-17044 GCA_903981925.1 Ostrea lurida | reverse complement strand
CGTCTTTCTCACATCCTCCACATTGCAACATGTGTAGAGTTTCACCATAGAAAGTAAGATGTTCTTTCATTACTGACAGAGAATACAGCTTTTAGATAGATTAAGTAACGAAGCGAGACAAGCATGTAGTGTTAAAAAGTAATTAAAATTGTTGGGAGATAGAATTATGTGTCCCCCAACAAAGCTCTCCGGAAAAGCTGATGAAGAAAAATACCCCAGTATAAGAGTCTCCATTGGCCTGCTCGAATTGGAGGACCAACAGCGAACGTTGCTATTTATTAGGAAAATTAAGTGACGTTGTCAGCTCACTGGGCAGTGGAGGCCAAGTCAAGTGGAAATCAAAGGGAAAATACAAGATGTGCCAACAAAAATGTTACAATAAACAAGGAATCCCTTGGCCAGTAGTTTGGCCATGTAACAAAAAGTCGCACACAGTGCCGTGGAACCAGTGACATACCAGCAATAAGAGGAAGAAAAAGAGATGTCATGTGTGAAAAAAAAAAAGGCTCAAAAAGGGTAACAATCGGAAGCGTAGGGATGTGAATATGTGTGTGAAAGTGGAAGGTTGCGCTGGATGTCCTGGATCATGGCCAGTGTCAGTAACCATCGTACGAGAAAATCCGCAGCTGTGCGCGTAGGCTGAGTAGTGTCAAAATGCAAGAGTTGCAGAGGGAGAAAAACGCCCAGTATGGGACATTTCCGGAGATAGGAAGTAGGTAGATGTGCAGATTCGTGATGCGCAATGCAAAAGGGGAATCAAAAGCAGAAAATAAAATAAAAACGGCGGTACAGTGCTGGTGGGGGGAAAAGGGACGCCTGGGGAAAAGAGACGAAGTCCGAAAACAGAGAGATAACGGTGGTGGTAAATTAAAATCGAGCAGCACCAAACTGGTGCCAAAAGGCACGAAAGCATGTGGGAAAATACAGACAAGTGGAACCGACGACGTAATGGCACGGTCCAAATTGTGGACGTACTAAAGACCTGTTGTTGGATGTCGATAATATTCCCTCCTACAGAGTTCTTCCACTGGAAATATAATCCAGAATCGATACGATGATGTGCAATGCTGGAAAATATCGAGCAGCTGCTCTTAGATTGCAAGTGGCATACGGCAACATCTGACAGGGATATTTTTAGTGAGAAAATTACTCAGCAGTAACGAGATGGATAAAGACTATGTTATTGTGTACGTAGTGGAGATAGAATTAGATAGATACACTCAAAAAACAAAAGGGATGGGAAATATCTGAGAGTGGCAAAGAGCTGGAGGAGGGCAGCTGGGTTAGTGCACGACAGTCTTTAAATTTCGTTAAGTATTGGATGTGACTGAGTGATATGGCACATAAAATTTACAACTTGTTAAATTTGTAACGATGCGGAAGAACCAGGGAGATATCTAGGGTAATTAAGACTACTGCGGAAAAATACCTATTACATGAAAAGAGGAAGGTAAAAGAGCGAGCGGAGTGGATAGCGCCGGTGATACTAAGAGGTAATAGGGAACGGACGGTACCCTACCCGACAAAAGGGTGGTCTACACCATGAGCTATGCTACTACACGTTGCGCGCGCTACTCTGCTATGTCGATGCAACAGGCCCAGTATATCGACGAAAAGAAGTGTATGTATGTGCCTCGTTAGCGGGTTTCAAGACAAGTCAAAAGTACTCAGCATTCTTCCAGCAACCATGTCGTATACCTCATCCGAATAGAGTTCTAAACGGTGATAGATATCTAGATATAGGTGTGGTTCCCTAACCATATTGCTGGACGGCTCGTGTGGGCATCCAACGTACAGATGTGGGGCTAGATGTGAACGTGCGAATCTGTCACAAGGACTGTGCACCCTTGACATGGTTAACATCGTGTATTCACTCAAAGATCAACTCACAAACGTAGGCGAGTGCAGCGTGGTCGAACGCATATCGCATCTAAGGGTGATATCCCAGAATTTCAGCGGCTAAAAACATAGAGGCCTGTATAGGAGAAGGAGGCAAATGACAGATCGCTATCATAACATCTATATGGCAATTCTCCTCGTGTTCAGAAGGCGAGAACTTACCGATCCCTAATAGGTGAGGTAAAAATGCGTTATTTTAGTTACAAAAGTCATGATAGTGGGCATACATACAACAAAAGGTAAATAATAGAATAGAAATCACGTAAAAAGTAGCAAAAGGAGGAAACATCTGTATTTTCCAGGTTAACATCTAAACTGGATAAGAAGAGGGACAAAACAGACATACAGTTTGAAACAATCCAAGAGAGGCAAGCGATAATATAACAGACAGCAAAGGTCCAAATATAGATAAGATCCATAGTTAGTGAACAAGTTATGGCTATCCGGCGCTATATGGTAAGGCAGTATAGATTAACATCTATCGAGCCTCAAAAATCGTCCATTACATCACAACATAATATAACGAATCATAAGATACAATTGCGGGTCTTAGAAAAGTAATACTAAAAAATAATTATTAGGTGATGACTATGATCAGTGAATAAGACCATACAAGGTATATAATTAATATACATATTATTAAATGGCATGTTAATACTAATAATATAGTAAGGCAATAGCTGACATGAAAATAAATTAATATAATAAAATAGATCAAGAATGTAATAACTTAAATAATATCGAATCAGACAGGAAACGACGGAGTTAGACTCTGAATGACTATAGACAATGCATCAGTACTATTGTGAACAAGTAGTAATACCCGCCAGCAGGAGGGGATACGCGTGCTCATTGGAATGGATTGAACACTCACTCACTGAGTGGGTTGCGTCACGACAAAACCATTTTCCACAAGAATGAGACAGGAGGAGTCAGCGAGGAAAAAACATACAGTGAGTACGAAAACCTCTGGTGATGAGCTTGAACGTCGAGACAAACCTTTCGCAAGCTCCTCAGTGCCCTCGTAATCGGTCTCCATTCCTCGTAGGATATTGTATAGGGATTGTGAGAAAGGAAATAAGTTATCAAATATTCCTCGTGTGAATCAGTCATTACATACAAACACATACTTTACTCCTCTTATCAACAAATAGAAGAGGATGACGTGCCAAAAAAAACAGTCACAGAAGCACATTAGAGATCAATTTTCACAAGTTGAGTCAGAGATATACCACGGGATGATCTTATTGATAGATTTCATAGGTGGTCTCGAGGATTCATGGTCAACGAACACAAAGCTGCTCATGCCGAGCATGATTTGACTCAAGTACTGCTGTCACGAAGTTTGACGCTCCTTTCTTAAGTGACCATGTTACATGTGATAAGGTGCTCTTGCTAATAATTAGGAACAAATTTAGCCAAGATACAGGGTTATACTTCAAAAGCTCTCATGTTTACTTAAAACAGGTAAGAGAAAGGAGCCAAGTTCTCCGTGGCAATTGTTCAACTTGGTATAATTTAAAAATTAATGATATTAATGACGACATTTATATGTCCTACTAATATATGGGGTCGACTTCTATTGTTCGAGACTCAGAAAGATTATGCGAAGGTGATTATGCCCGAGGTGTGTGACCGCGTGCGAAAGTCCGAGAACATAACGTAGAGGACAGACTCCATGCGAGCAGGATCGTGATGTTCAGCCGTAGAGGTGGGCTGTACATAAAGTCTTGACAAATTCTAAGTCATAAGTGAGCTAACTCAGTCAGCTATCAGCGAGAGCGAAGCGATGTGTCCAGGGTGGTCCGGTCGAGTCATGATGAAATAAAGAAACTTGCATGTCCGGACTCGCGAGCAAATAAGTGGCTTGACTTGAGACAAAACACTGTGCAGAGCGTACTGGTGTGATATGGTCCAGTGAGATTCTCACTACATGACCTGATATCGTAGGCGCACTATGGATGCCGAAACAGCACTGTGTACATACGCGGCCTATGGGGTGGACATAGGGTATATTGATAAAAGTATATCAAGGTGAGAGTGCGGATTTGTCAACAGTCTCATGATTATAAGTCATGTACTATTCTGTCAAGATTGCAAACAATGACTGCTTCGTCGTGGGAAGACACAATAAAAAACAGGTAACAAAATAAATAGATACAGTACTAGTATGTGCATATGCGCGATCAAAGATTGCTAATAGTCGTTATTTTAGGTTATATGGACACAAGAAAGGAAGATACAAGGGAAACAAAACGGAAGAAATCACAAATCTATAGGGGGAGTATTGACCAAATCAGGCTGAGTAGCCTGACACATAATGGAACTCGGTCATGTTGTCACTATAACGTCTATGATCCAGTAATAATCTGCTTCTCACGGGCTCTCGCTTCATCTATACAGACGACGTAAATTACCCTCTCAACTTATTCGCAACATTATCTCTGGTAGCCCCAAGGATGGTGCGTGAAATCAGTAGAGAAGGAACTGCATGGCATCGACATGTGTGATCGTCACATGGGCCCAGATGCTTTTACATCCTCCTGGACACCTTATGGCCACCCATCGCGCACGCGAGTCCCTGCTTTGCCTCGTCTAACTCCAATTAATATTCGTACACAGGTATAGGAATGTTCTCACTCGCAGGGACCTGAGAGTCACTAACTTCGCTTAGCTGTTCTCCAGGGTACCGAGAATGTTGAGTCCATATCGTGTAGCTTAAACTTGATTTAGTTAAATCTCATAAATCAACCTCATAAATCCATTACACATCACAGATACGCTACCACTCCATTATGGGCCTCATTGCTCATCTGCAACTAATTATCTGATCCTGATGCTCAATTGAGAGACTTCTGTGCATTTGTTTTCGTAATTCTTGTTGTCAAAATAAGAGACAGATTACTAGAGAAGCAGGTCGACTCTAAGCCAATGGCTCCAAACCAGATCGCTTATAGAACGAGTTGGCGTGGACAAAGTGTATCCTGTTATGTGCAAAGATAACCGGATAAGATTTCACTGATATGAAATGAATACTAAGCGGTGGAAACAGATCACCAATCCTTCACGAGTAACAAAACGTGACTATACTCCTGACATCCGGGTAGCTGATTACGCCGCATAGTATCTCTTACGACAGTGGATAGCGACAAGGATAACTAGGCGTACTCTCCTGCAAGTCGATAGGCACAAGGTGAAAACAACTTGAAGAAGAGTGAGGATCGTGCACCTTGTACTAATTTAATGCATATATATGCAGGCTTGTAAAGCGACGAGGAGTATGAGACAGATAAGCGACTAGAACAAGTGCAAAAACAAAGAAAAGCAGATAACAAAACAGCGATATGTGGGAAATAAAAAATTCTATAGTAAGTGAACACTGTGGATGAGGACACTGCAAGGTATATGGTTGTTCATTTTATATTCAGATAGTTGGGAAATAGTAACTGACAGACGGAATGTGCAGGTTGACTAGACAAAATAAACGTGTCACATAACATTATATAGTTCGAAACTTAAGCTCTCTTAGAGTGATCAAACTGGAGCAAAAAAGGCATTACTTTACAATACCTTTCGGTTTATATTGCATTGCGATATATGACACGTGAATAAGTAAACATTGGATAGAAGTATGATTGGGTGAAAGTATATAAACTCTAAAACACGCGCGGATAAAATAGCTGTTCGAGCGAAAATTCTTCGCAGTTTACTCTAAGTCTGATTTGATAGTGCAAAGCCGGACTGGAAAATATATAGTGGATGTTGTACTGACCATCGGGTTCCTTATTAGTTACTAGACAATGAAATAGGATACGAGCTCGCCCCCATAGTATGTGATCGTAAATGTAATCTTGCATTTAAAGCCAGGAAATGAGGTTGCATACTCCGGCCGAAAAATGATAGCTAAAGAGTGTAAATTCCACAACAGATAAAAAAAGATGCTATCTCTAACGTTTATGGACGGCGGAAATGTTTTGGTGTTGACGACAAAAGTAAGAGTCATTGGAAAAACAAGAGTCAATGTAGTGCCAGGGGATCAAACAGGTTAGAGAGTATCTTGATCATGTTATGGACACACACTTCAATTGTATTTAGAGAAGAGACTCGTCAAAGTGTCACAGTACTGTATGTTAATATAGCAGGATGTATATAAAATTCAAACATGTGAGTGAGAAGTCGTATATCACAGATCGGACACGTGTAGTACAAAAGAAGAAATATATGGCAGCAGTAGCAAAGAAAAGAAATAATACAACGGGTACAATACTAAGCTCTACCGATAAATATCATGATATAATCTAGAAGTCGGAATATTGTGAGAGAGAATATAATGGAGACTACTCAAAAGTGGAATTCACATGGCAAACATGATCTAGCGAATTAGATGTAGACGAAATGTATATTGCTTATTAAAATTTTCTAGGCAAAACCGGGTAAGCGCCTAGATGCGGAGGATGAGAAAAACGGTAGGGGAGTGCGGGACCAAGTCGTTACCAGCGAGATCAACAGCTACCCTCACAAAAGCAACCAATACCTTTAAAAGCTTCACTTTTGGAACCTAGGTATTACCGTCGCAATTGCCTCCGGTCGGACTGGAGGAAACCAGACTTACGGGTTAGCGCATCCTGAGAACCAAGAGTAGCTCAGACTAGTCCCTCCGTACGAAGGACAAAGATCAGAAGAAAGAAAGGGATCATAATATAAGCATGAGCCGAATACACTTCGCCAATTAAGGAGGGAGGAGCACTGGCATGGAACCGCGGAAATAGAGCGCGAGCAGACACTTGAATCGCATCAAATACCGATAGAATCTCGTTGAAATGAGTATGAGTATAAGGAAATAAGCATGGAAACGGTAATTATTTAACCCTACAAGTTGACGACGCATCTTTAATAGCATTGCATTATTTTGTAATTTGAAGTCTCAAATGAGAAAAAAACGAGACTATATACTGGTGATGGATAAAATGTTCCTCTGACTATCAGAACAAAGTGTAACTAATGATCTATAACACAAAACTCACAAGAAAAAATGACGTGAGTCATTACATTTCTCTCCCTTTTGGCTTCTCCAATAGCGGACGCATTAGTGGATCATCAGTAACTTGGTACCACTGTTCAAAACTTACAAATTAGAGGTTAGCGAAAGAGAAAGAAAAGTAATTGAAGTAATATTACAACGAAACATACATATAATAACTTACCAACAAACAATCAGGGAAGGACATTTTAACGAGAGATTCACTTAATATATCTCTTCTCGCAACTAAATTAGTCGGTGGATGGAACCCAGGTGAAATACCATGTTTGATACTATCATACAACATACAGCGTATAGTGAAGATCCGCGAGAGCTGGCATCACTCACTCTCTTATCTACCTCAAACCATATGCGTATACTGGACTAGTTACCAAGTCTTGTCGGAGCCGAAGCAGTAGTTTTATAATAACACAGTTATTCATGGTATCAGAGCATGTTGATAGGCATACCTACTTTGACACACAGTGAGAATCACCACGTTAGGGTCTGATGCGGTAATATTACAACGGAGTGTGGTGTAATTATCTCTGCGGATGTTATGGGAGAGAGGAATTCCTTGATTGGTATTGCTATACACGAATTAATGGGCATACTCTCAAACTGAAAATTAGTCAAGATCATATTGACGACAAGCTGAGTAGAATGTGTAGATAAATTGGCCTGGTAGAGACCAGAAAGAGTAAAGTTGTGAAAGTAATATATATATTTATTTAATAGTCGTCAATTGATGATACGAGGTAGTCCTGGTTAAAGGAAGAGCACAGACGGAATGATTCAGACCGGAATATGGGATGATATCGAAGACGTTTATTTGATTATCCGAAGCGATTCCAACGAGGTGCTCGAGTTTGTATTATGGAAAGAACCGGGTTAAATAGATAGGACATTACGGGAATTGAATATGTTTCCGAGGGAACAAATTATCGTGTCAGAGACACAGAGTAATAGTTTCTAAAGAGATAAATGTCGATCTTTTACGGAGTAAAAATGCTTAGTCTCGTTGGAGCAGCAGGAAAAGTCAGTAGATCACTATAACTCGGGTTCTGGGCGTGGAGACTCTACACGGGACGTTCTATTTTTTAGTGTCTCAGTGTAAGTGATTGGACCAGTATGTGGAACCAGAGACATTCGACTCCTAATTTCTTATATCTCGTTGTTGCTAGACTGAGTCTTCATTCTAAATCTTGATTAAGAGAATACCGATTCCTCAAAGATAGCGGTACGACGAGTAACGGGAGAGGCCTAGATCGAATTCTATACGACATACAGCGTGTTGTATGTACCCTTCCGAAATCCAAATCTTCAGAAGCCTGTCGCGCCCTTTGGTTGACCGATCTGGAATAGATAGAACCTTTTCTTATGACAGAAAACAAAATGCCTGGCAGTGTCAGGGGAATAAAGCGACTGTGACCCAAAGAGTAACTATAGAAATCCTCATATGTAATCCCTGCGATGCTATACGACGCAAAGTGAGAGCTCAGGAACAGGAACTATAAAAAAAATTATGCTCCCTTGCTTCAATTCTTGTTTTTCTCAAAAAAGGTCTCGCGTGGTTGTGAATGGCTGCCTGAGCAAAATGGTCTGTCTATACTGATATGCACTTCAGCATCTGCCGTGCTATTTCATCACAGGAGTCCTACAAATGAGAAAGATCACGAGTCTGTCTCCAGTAATGTTGAATTGGGGTTATGAAAAGTCCACCTGTGATAAGCGTGAAGAACCAGTCTTGCCGGGATTATGAATTTCCCAACTACATCACAGAAATACTTAATCGTATAGCTACAACAGTTTTTACGTACCAACTCGGAACACCGAGGAGTATCGCAGGCGTTCCACTGCCTAGTCCTATGTGGGCATGTCATTAGGTTGACCCTAGAATGAAAGTGTGCGTGTCGTGTTTCACCGCGGACTAGAATCTACTAGGTCCACTCACTGGCTATAGCTTGATTATATAGTCATTTCCCTAAGCTACGTTACCTTTACTTGAGGAGAAAAGACAAGCAAAGAGATGCCTTAAAGTACTTTATATTTCTTAACTGGGAATAATTCTGAAAGTGATGAACACTGAAAGAGAAGGAATTTGTTTGAGTTCACATCAGTCGAAGCTTCCAACTGAATATTCTGTATCACATTGTCCCATCGTCCGTACTCTCTGTTTGTCTGCCCATATATAACCTCAACTGGAGTGAATAATACTTCATTAGCATACTCTTTAACCTTATAGGTAGAAACAGTTTACTGGAGGCGGAAGATGCGCGTAGGTGCTCAAAAGGGTGGGTACGTTTTCACACAATATTCTATTTCTACGTCTGAGCAACGGTTACGGTACCTCTCGAGTTTGATAACTCGCATGCTTGCGCTTATCTATATCCGTTATAATCATGAGTGCCAAATTCTAAGATACACTAGCTGCTAATAATCAATATGTAGCTGTCATATCCATGCGATCGACATAGATCACGTTTCATCTTATAGTCTTGGTGTTAGACCACGGATGACGTGCAAAGATAAAAAAGGCGGGAATTCTAATCTTAATTGCATGGAGCACGCGACAAAACGAAAGCCGGATCCACTGAACTCTCAGTCGATTTAAGAACACGAGAAACTATTCACACGGTTTAGCTCGACTAGATGCTTGGTAAAGAATAACGGGCATGCACAAATCCATAAACGTATCTCATTGCTACAAAAGCCTACATTAGGGAGTAACCTTTATTGTATTGTAATGACTCTCTCTGACAATCCAAACATTGCAGCTGTAATGTCTCTTTAAGGGCGATGCTAGGCTCAAATAGGCACATGAATAGAGAGCGACGTCTGTGCGAGTTGCGCAAGGAAAAGATCAGCATTCCTTGAACTGAACGTCAAGGTCCTTTACTAGAGAAGTTAATCAAGTCCCAAAGATTATATAAAGCATGATGAAAGACCTTTCGGCTGTCAAGTAGCAAAAACAGTCAGTTTAGAGAGGAAAATACAAATTAATAGGGTACAAAATTTAAGAGACCAACAAAGGTTCGACCCATACACCTCGACGGGACCCTATGAGGAAGTGGAGTTGTCTTATTTATAGTCTCTGTGATATTCACTACGTAGAATACCCAGGCGTCAAAACTTGAGAACCTTAATTGTACGAGCACGCAACACAAGATACAGCGCTGGTGGAAGCTAACAATGGAGACAATGGATGTTAAGTAGATCCTCAGGGTAAAATGTCGTTTTGACAATTGTGAGAGGCCCAAGAAATAATTTGAAGATTATGAAGTGGCCAAAGTGGCGACTGTCGGAGAGAACTAACACTTGGTTGACCATGGACCAAGTGTCGATACCTTAAAAATAGGATCCCCATCTCATTTCGATCCCTTGGGCCTTGAGGTAGGGCATACCTCAATTGAAGCGTTGCTCGCAAAAGTGATGAAGTAATGAAATGTGCGTATACTGGAGGATATCTGATTTATCCCGCCAGCTAAATAATGGGCGACTCCTATGTGCGGGGTGCAAGAAAATTAATGGCGAATTATGCGGTGCGCGATCGAGAAAAGCATTGTGGCGATCCACTTATCTCCTATCGGGTAATGGAGTACCCAAAATAACAGGTATATAATATATATAAGTGTACAATAAATAGTCATTGAAGCACATAACGTGAATCTATATATATATAAAGTGGGCCTCACAATAGAAATTCTACAGATAATATGCGGGTATAGTCTAGGGTGATATAATAATAGTAATACATAATAATTTATAAATGGACGTCGAGGTACTATACTAATAAATAATAATAATCCAAAATATAATCGTATATATATCCCACACATCTGAACGTATGGCCCAGTGAATGGATATAAAATAAAGGAAAAGTGTGAATCTCAGCGAAACGCACTGGACAGACAGTTATGTTACCCAAAAACTCTGCAACTCAGAGGTTGGCAGGTCTATTCAAAATCGCTTGCAAGCGCAGATATGAGCAGCATCTGCTTAGGTAATACATCATAGTTAGCAGACAATTTTCCATGACAATACAGTACATTGGCGGCCACCACAGGTTATATTTGGCGGCTATTAAGCAAAGTTACATTTAGCTGACGTCATTAGATCTACGGGAACCAGAAACGTTTATGACCGTAATATTACGTTGCATATCTGACTTCTGGATGTGCAATGTACCAAAATGATACACCAATCATGTTACAAGAGTCAGATTAATGTCAAACCAGCTAATAAAACTCAATATACAAATCAGTAAATATACCAAGAAAAACAACAAAAGTGGTGGGAGAGAGGGGGTGTGGGGAGTCACGTTTGTATAACGATATGAAAGATTATTGGAGTTTCTAAAAAGTGCGATCAAAGAATGAGGTATATATAAAAAAACTATATTAAATTAAGACCAATCTAAGAACGAACGAAATATTGCATAAATAGATAAAAAAAAATTAAAAAGAGATAAAACAGGTCAGGGGGGATTACGACCTGAGCTACGTGAGCAAAAATGCTCACGAGAAATCATATTAACAACAAGATGTGAGGAGGTCATACCCAATTAATAATTACCGCAGTGGGCCATGAGCGAGTTAAAATTGTACGAATATCTCTCATAATAAAGAATGTCAAGATGGAAAGGGGCTCGAGAAGGAGAGAGTGGAGTGTGTGCACAATTATAGTACAATTTCGGGGTAGCTAAGCGAATAGAATATACTACAGTGTGGGCATAGGTGTGTAGTATTGCCGCGCAGAGAGGTGTGGGGAAGTGGCCCAACTAATTTATATGACATGGACCAGTAGACCGGTACCAACATAATGAATCATCGAGTACCAACAGTACCCACAAAAGGCTAAATGGTGCATTGAAGTCCGGGGAACATACAGATATAAACATAGCAAGAGGAAAAAGAAGAAGAACTGCATTGAGAAAATACGTAATCTGAGAGGAAAGGGCCAAAGACTATTGCTTCAGACTTGAAAGAAATAAAGAAGTCGGAAACTCGATAAGTGCACCTACTTGTCGCAGCTCCATGTTAAGCCGCATCAAGTTGTCAATATATTAAGCGCTTGATGTGATTGTAGAAAATATCTCGGCCTTTCGTCACACTAAAAAAAAAAAAAACAAAGTATATATTAATGTTGATGGATCAGATAAAACGATATAATATTCATAAAGAGAGAAGTATTATGACCAGAAATCCGCTATCTTCAAGAATTGGTAGGGGGATATAAAACCAGAGGAGGAGATCGAATGACGGAACGGTGAGAATATAAACGAAAAGAAGAGAAGATATGTCGATGAAAGTGATAACAATATTTATTTTCTGCATCTCAGCGTGTCTGCAGTAGGGGGATATTTCGAGGAGCTGCGCAGACTTGTGTAGAGTTAACCAACATCGGTATACATTTTGAGTGAATACGTATCATAATGATGCGATGGGATAAGTGCACGAAGGGTGGGGATGTAGACAGTCTGACAATCGCTATTTGCTGAATCGATATCAACAAGAGGAGTCTTGGGGCAATTAGGGGGTGTCGGCCTGTGGACTGGTGACATAGGTGTGTAGATTTATTCGTGACCCGGACCAATGCTCGTGGGCGGCGGGAGGAGGGTGTCGTCTATAAAGATATGTGATCGAGCAGCTCTATGGCGTAGCAGTTATGGTACGTGTAACGTCGGGGGCGGTGTAGTGCTGATCGCGGTGCGAATAAGGAAAACGTACAGGAAGTATTCCTCACTGCTGTAACAACAACACTGGTTGCTCTGCCGACGTTATGTGTTGTGGTAGGAGTAGATGAGGAAAATAGTGGAGATCGCGGTGTGTTGTGAGGAGTAAAGGTGATAAGACCCTGGCCCTGTGAGAGGTGAAGGGGTGATACGTCTACGACCTTGGTGGAGTGATCACGTCCCTACACAGATTACGACTGCACAACCACAATAGTTTGGTAGCACAAGTCGAAAAGTCCAGAAACTTCGTGAGGACTGTGCTGTTTAGTTCTGACCAAACCAACCGAGGTCGTAGGAAATAAACAATCTGCTCTTGTCAGGCTAGTTCATTATGTATTTTAGATGTATATATATATTTACCCTTAGATTAATCTAGTCGTAGCACCAAAGGAATCCCCCGACGCCAACCGTTTGATAGTATGCAAGCGGTATGTTTTTCAAGTAATTCTTTGAGTAAAGGCGCTACACTTACCTATGTAAAGTTTACCATGGTTTCCAATATATATTTACAAACACAAAACGTTGAGATATCGAATATTGCTGTATTCATTCAGATCTCCATGTTATGTAAAATGATACAACGCGGTCGATAAGTAACATACGCCGGTTTGATGAGCAATAAAGTCACCAGCATACCTCTTGAGCCAGATACCGAGGTCGAAAGAGCAGAAACGACTTTGAACGCGTGGTGAGCTCTCCTTAAACGATTCTCCGACGTACCTCGCAGAACAACACAAAACTGTTACC
This sequence comes from Ostrea lurida, assembly GCA_903981925.1. Lineage (NCBI taxonomy): Eukaryota > Metazoa > Mollusca > Bivalvia > Ostreida > Ostreidae > Ostrea > Ostrea lurida. Next base: position 3,644 of record CAJDSM010142979.1, on the reverse strand, counting down.
TAATATACGCATGATTACAAAAAACAGAAATTGTTTATCTCTGCTACGAACAAGTGTTTAGTTCAAGCACGCAATACTGAAAACCCCTGACCAGATTCTTTTTTAGACTTAACTTGTACATGCAATACTAGCAAAGAACAAATGCAAAAAATATGAAGAACAAATCCACATAGTATCATTATGAACGTCACGGAATGGTTTGAATTCCTGTGGAACTT
>CAJDSM010142961.1:0-13519 GCA_903981925.1 Ostrea lurida | reverse complement strand
GGCGCAGACCTTTGATACTTCTATCCAATCATAACGCATAAGCTTAACCATACAACTAAACACGGGGTTTTTGCCGTTGTCATTTCTTTGAGGTTTCCCCTGTACAGCATAGATATCGGAAATACTCCGCTCAGTAACGTACCACCGTCTGCATCATTTTGCCACACGTATTCAACGTATCAGTCGAGAATACTAATAAATCGTGCTTCCTCTACGACTAGTTACAACAGATGTCAGGCGAACATGTTGAGCTTATGTTTGCCACTTCCGGCATTATCGTAGAGGCCATACTTTCCAGGGAGGCCTATGACGGATGATTCATTAAATGAGACGCATTTATCGATATACTCTACGTCATTTTACATTTTTATGGAGAATCATTGTTGTTACCCAGCCAATTAGCTTAACCATCCAGTCTCCATTGTCTCGATGGCAAGCAACTACCTTGTCTCATATGCTTGTGGCTCGCAGCTTGAGTACCGCACCAACCATTGGACCGAGGGTTGACAGATTGGTTAGATTTTCCACGCACTAAAATACATACAGATTTTATTGGAGTCAGCTCTGAAGCTCGAGATGCCCTCCAGAAGTCCAACACCGATTAGTTCGCTCCATCTACCCCCTGGCAAGCAGATACTTATTAACGGAACAACAATCCATGCGAAAAATCCGCAAATGTAGATTGAGAATGCAGGCCGCCGAGGTGGAACATGGAATTCCACTAACAACGGACTTGAGAAAAGAGTTTCAAGTACTGTTTGATAACGCTACGCCTCTATAGGAAAAAACATGTACTGAGAACAGCTCAGTGGAATTTTCCTCCGCCATAAGAGAAATACGATGGCCCGAGCATGATTACAATATGGAGAACAACTGAGAGCAGGTGGAAGGAAGAATACGAAGACGAGGGAAATGTGCAAACCTTGAGAGATAATTAATATTTGACACATATATCATATCACATTAACTAGTGATGATAGTGACTGACATATATCAAATAGATAAAAAAAATCTTTTTTTCATATCTTTTAAATGGTATGAGTTTGTAATTATTTATCTCGCTGATCATGTCTTACAGAAACGTTAGAAAGAATTCAAACCCATTTGGAATTTTGCGAGGGTAGTGTATAATTTATGGTTATTTTCGACAAAGATATTAATTATGATTATGTTGTTGATAAGAAGGGCATATTTAATTTATGTTGTCGCTTAAATGAGCATTGATTACAACTTATTTACCAAGGTTGAACACCAGATCATATTTGCCGCGGACATCATGTTTATATACACAACTGATATACATGGTAAGTGTTACCCCCAGAGGTTAACTTACCAACGGACAACAAGCCAGAGAAGAATCCTTCATCTTCAGAATTGTTGTGGAGCAAAGAGATCGGAATTGTTATATTTTCATCTCATTTTGTAGGGAAGAATAGGAAGAAACATCACAGAAATGGAAGACGTTGGATGGTTATGCGGTTAGAAAGAATTTTATGTTTGTATCCAACTACTTTTGACCCTCATGAAATTATCAACGTACAACAAAGCACGAATATTCCTAATCTTACACAGATGTGTGTCAAAGTCATGCATTTCCATCTTATCTTCTTGTAGGAACGAGTGAGAAGAGAAACATCAGCAAAGTGGAGCGTTGGAAGCGTAGTTATAATATTATGTGATTACCAACAATATTGGAGGCTACCAACTATGGGGTCAGACGGGTCACTCTGAATTTTGTTGATCCGCGGAGAAGAAGTCTGACCCCAGGGCAGACATCATTCGTACGTAATGTTTAATGTAAACATTTTGAAAAAAACATCTTCTTAATGCTATTGATATAATGTAATATGATCTGGAGAAAGTAGGGATCTTTGTCATAATCAATTTTGACTGAATCTAGGGATAGGGCTCTTTGGTTTTTAAGTAGGGCTAATGATCAATTGATGAAATGGTTAACAATCTGAAACAATTTAAAAAATTATCTTTTATTAATTATCATCTTCCATGTCTTTGTTACTTGGTATTTTGTTCGAACATTGACATAGCGGCAAACTACACTACTCAGCTTTATGACAACGGGACGTTTTTCAATTCTCCATTCGTCATCTTCCATTATTGTAGCAATATTCCATCATCACCGCACTAGGTGTGTATGTCTCATCAATTATATCGAATGTGCAATAAGGTTGTTTCTGCGTTATCGGTTTTGAAATCGTGGCATACTAACTTACAGAATAAAGTGTGTTGCAGGGTAAACCAAAGGTTTAAGGTACTGTAAGTAAGGATATTAAAGCATGCTTGGGTTTCTTATAAGAAATATACGGCGGGTGTGACCGGATCAAAGGGTGCTTACTCCTCCTAGGCACCTGATCCCATTCTGGTTGTTCCAGGGTCCGTGATGCCCAACTCTTGTTTTTGTATATTTAGGACTTACGAAGAATTGATCCACTGTTCGTTAGTCTTTGCCTTTACGATTTAGTAGTCTTGGGAGGACCAGTCTTCCAACATACCGTAGATTCGCTATGGGCACTAATTGTGCCCTATGGCAGACGTTATTTTGCATTATATGAAGAGTCAGAAATCACTTTGTACAGGAAATATAAACTCGTTACGGGTGATAAATAAAACGAACAACTAAAAGACTATTTACGACACCTAAAAATCTCGTTTTGTGACCCTGTCACACTTAAATAATACGAGTGTCATGTTTCAAATTAAACAAATCGATCACTATTCACAATTATGTCCCATTTAATATTAATTTCTCTCAAAACTCGACACTAAAAGGACCAACCCACAAGAATCTGACATTAATCGATGAAATCTCATCTATTATATCTCTGGATTATTTATTATACTCTACAACGAATTTACTCTAATGGGACAAAGCCCATGGTACAACTACATTAGATCAACAATTAAGCGACTTTTTACGATAGAGAGCTTGCTATGGACTTCGACAGCGCCATCAACGATCACCTTTTCTATGTGCTCATAATAGCTTACAACCAACTATTACTGCTATAGTATTGGTAGTGTTATATTTTCTATCCCCCGTTAGATAATTCGTCTATACCGTCCCGACCACGAGAGCTCATGCTTTTTTTTAAAGGCGTGAAGCAGGTGCCAATGAATACACTCTACAAAACCAAAAACTAGACAGATTTTGAACCGCATTCAGCCTAGCGATTTGGGATATCGAGACCGGATTCGTCAAGTATTGTACTTTTATTGTGGTGGACAAAAATCCGCATTTATTGGGTAATTTCGCCTTCGTGAAAGATCTTTGCGCTTGTTACCTAAGGGTTCCTGTCACGCTTAATGGACCATTCCTTTGCCGATATGTACCCAAAGATAATATCGCCATAATTCAAGTCAGATCGCTGCAACATGTTGACGGAAATTCCTGCGATTTGCACTTAACTCAGCTATGTTTAGTAGCTGATAGCTCATCTTGTCCTAGCACTGAGATTTTTGACTAGCCTTAGACAAGGGTATCCGCGTTCGTCTTTATTTTTCCGACTTAAAGGTCACGGCGGGTTATGTCCTGAGATCCAGAAAAGAGGACATGCTTAACCAATCCCTCACTAAAATATTGAAATCATCTCAGCGTCTTAGAAACTCTCCATTTTGACCTATCGCTTTAGTCGGAGTCGTGGTATGCAACGAACAACTCGTGATTTATTGTATATGGTTTGTTGGATATGATTAACGTTTGACACATGCTTAAACCATTCGGCCTTTTGACTACCCAGTCAACGATCTTTTAAAAGCTAAGCAATTTTCGTAATTCATATCGAGTCTGTCCTAACTTGAAATGCCACACTTTTACAAGTGGTCAATTGACCACTATGAGCCTACCATTGGTTAAATGCTGGTTTTACCTGTGGATATGTTTCATAAGGTTTTCAATACATCTTTGAATTTGACCACGAGTCCTTACCTTCTGACCGTCATAATACCCCTATCTGCTCCCAAACGACTGGGGTTGGATCGATCCACAGGGTAGGATCGCATTATCTACCTACTGTCACCCTGTCCCCCCTGGGTGTATGTCCCGGAGGCGTCCGTCGTCCGTCTGCACCAACACGGCTCTGTGGTATGCTCTAACTTGGAACACTTAACTTGAGCTGCGAAGATTGATGGCCGTGTACGTTCAATTTCCTTTGTGCCCGTTTCATGCATATTCTAGAATTCTATTTCCACGATTAGTGGATCAATTGTCATGACAGCATCATTTTGGAAGACAATGATAAAAATTTTTTTGAAATTGGGAACTTTGTTTACTCTGGGGCGTTTTCTGGGGTTAGCGCTCGGTACCTCACATAAAATCCCATTATTGAATCAGAAAATTGGGATATGTTTCAATAGTATTTCTTCTCGTAACACCCACACACTAGAGCTGTGCAGCAAACACATCCTGAGGGCTTCAAGACAATACCCAACGGTATAATATAAGAATGAGTTTTAACTGAATTCATGAAATTCAAGTTCATACGGGTCAGGTGATGTCGGTTGCAGCCACTAGTGTGGACCAAATAACTATACAAGTGGACATGAATTAAATCCGTAGGAAAAAACTGTTCCTATATAATTTATTGTATATTTCGTGGGAGAAAACCAAAATCAAACAAATGGGGCTTATATGGTTAATTGCTCTTAATAAAGACTAGATTAAAAGGTATAGCTGCTATAACAGCTCTGGCTGACGTAGCAGGGAATTGAATAGCCAAATGACGGAGCAATCGTATTTGTGATAAAATTACCCTCAAAAGTCCATTTGAATTGGTGGAAAGGACACGAATAGAAAGCAAGGAGTTCATTCTTTTCTATCTGTAGCAACAAAATCACTTTCAAAAACTCTACTCAAAGAGTCAAAACATCATAATTCCTAACTAATTAATTCCCAAAAGGAATCTACAAAATAGACAATTAAATACACGAAATATCTCCGGGAGAAAAGTTTTCGTGTAGAGATACAGGTGAAAGTGCCTGGAGTAAGATTTAAAGAGACGCTCATAACTAGCACTAATACAAAGAAGCTATGTATACATAATTGATGTTAGCTTCCGAGCTACCGACTTGTATCACGTATATTCTCCCAAGCTTTAGAAGCAATGTGTCCGCAAACGAGGTAGATGTAAAAGTGTAAACTCGCACTAATGGATATTCATAACCGCCCCGATGAACCACTACCTAGATCAGTGTGTATATGTTTTGATTTTGAAGGAGAAGACATAGTAGAACACTTCTTGTAGTTGGTTTAGGATACAGTACTTTGGTTTTTGGACCAGAAAACCAACAAAGAATTTCCAATCCATGACTATCTTGTTTTTAAAGTAAATTATTTCTGATAATATCTTTTCTCAGACCAAAAAATATTAAGATCACAGTTCAATGTGAAGCGCAAAGTGCATGAGTTAGTGTTGAATGTAGTTAATTAGTAATAATAATCTATCTTGTATGAAACTAAGATGGTATCTATAATTTTATGCTTGTTGAAAGAGGGTAAACCAATATGTATTACCAGTAGTTTTTATGATTGTTGCTATAGGAGCATTGATAAAATTATACTCATCATACACTAAAGTTGACCGCATTTACTCAATTGTGCCACACAAATTGTGTAAAAACAGCTCTATAAGCCAACACAAAGCCGGAAGGAAAAAATCCTTCATCCTCCATGTGTGACTTCAGATTGTAAATCCATTGTTCATTTCTATTTGATCATATTGTAGGAAAGCTGGAAGAGTGTCATTTGCGAACAGCAAAATGGAAACTTAGATGGTAGTGTCATAGTTTTATGTTTGTTAATAGACGATGGTTAGGTATGAAATGTAATTTTATGTGTGATAAGATGGAAACAGAAAAATGCGTCTTCTCATGATACCAACAATTGACAATGATAATCAATTATATTGGCTCAAAACAATAGTTTGGTCATGGTTAAGAGGTTGGATATCTCCACAAGGCACCATTGAAAACAACCCAATACTATTTTGGTCATTGAACGACTCTAGTGAGGTTAGAGAGGATGTCACATTTTCCTGTGCAATCATGACAGTTGCGGAGAAAATGAGTGTCATTTGCTCGTACAATGGTCTGCTTCAGAAAACCTAAGATGTAAAATAGAGTAGTGATTCTACTTTGCAAACGATGTCAATTTCGGAAGAGTACTTTTATAATACTTTTTTAACCTTGTCAATTGGAGGTTTGTACCCCGTTTCGAGAATCCACTCGGTAAGGCGTGATGCCACCCTCTAAAGTACACCTCACTGTGTACCGCGGCCCTGGCTCGTTAAGCATGTAGTCTTATGTATTACAATTGTTCGGTTCCTTACTGCATACAACTGGTCCCCAGTGACCATAACGTGAGAAATGTACTTTAAGTTCAAAAGCTCTTCTGATTCTAGTATATCTCTATATCATGTTCAAGTCCAAGCCACGTGATGGGTTTTAGATACAGTAAGCATTAAGCTTTAAAGAATTGAAAAAACGCAAAATTCCAACTTATGCTAAAATATCATTTCTTTAACAAATTACTCAAATATGGTTCTCTGGATTTAAAAGCAAATATAGAGCTTCAAGTGGGCACCTCACTACAGGGGGGTGACACGAATATAGTTGTTTCAGAATCTTCAAATCACCACTAAAAATTATTTTTTATTAAGAAAGATTTGATGTAGAAGGACAAAAAAAGACACAAACGAACGTAGTGATCAATCTTGCCTTAGATGTCCCAATCTGAGATGCAAAAAACAACAATACAAACACGGACACCCTGGGACTCACACCAGGAGGTGGGATCAGGTCGCTTGAGAAGGTAAGCTCATGCGGGACATAGAGATTGCTGGGGAGAAACTATAAAAGATTTGGCAAACAAGAAGAACAATCTTCTTCGCAAAATATATGCCATGAAATGCTGAATATCACCTCGAACTTCGCTGATACAAAAAGGCGAAAGTTACACACATTGTGTCAACGTTAAATCATAACTACCAAAAAACATATACAAAATAATTAATAGAATATATTAGCGAAAGTTGTACTTTACCGTTTGTCAAACATATCCTAGGGTTATTTGCGGTGTGGCTACATGATGGTAATTTAAATTACATAGGCAAAAGGTAATAGCGAATTTCTATAATTTAAACTACTTCTGTCACCAGACAGATATGATACTCTCGCAATGCAAATATTCCAGCAATTTGAGCGAGATATTCCAGGTATTGTTTCAAGATGCATATGACCCTCGGCACGTTAAGTAGCATAGGGCACACATAGGATGCACGATATCATTTTACATGCCAAGGTCATATCCACAGTCTCCATCCCAAAAGACTACTTACCCTTAGAAAATGTGCAATTTATCGAAATATTTATGTGAAACGTTATTTGGCATACCATTAAGACGATTTGTTTATTTTACATAGTTCAGCGTGTGTAGGTTCACTCAAAAAATTGGGAGGCTGGCTTTCCTGGTAAAGTTCGTGACGAAAGGGCCCTTAATCTTATAATAAAAGTAGCTCCCGAGGTACATATGAATTAATTATATGACACATATTATTTCGCCTGCTACTATATTGAAATTAATGGAAACCTTGTCAGTACAATTGTAGATTTTTAATATTGGTATATAAATTGTATTGCTCGTATATTAGGATTTGCGGAAATACGCCCGAGACACAAGCTCGAAGTTATTGTTTATGATCAGCCAAAAAAAAATAATAGTGGTTGATCGGTTTCATCACTGTATCTAGTTTGTTTTGGACCAATATCGGCGAAAGATAAATTATTTTACATTGATGTTTCAAACGAGCCTCAATGTCAAACCTGACAAATGGGGTTAACAGGTTTTAAAGTGTATCGAAAATGGGCAATGAGAAAATCTATTTTTGATCTATATTCTACACAGTTTCGTCATTGTTCGAAAAAAAAGATACGTTTTAGACAGCAGGAAGAGGTACGAAGCAAGATTAAGCGATCAATGATTTTGAGTATTGATAATCCGGAAAATCATTATATTCCCATTCAGTCGACCCAGAATTCCGTAAACAGTCAGTGAGATAAACATTGTAATTGTTGGTCGTTCATTTAATGTTTTTAAGCATATAGGAAAAAAACTTTTGGGACGGGAACGGACAGTAGTCCGCAGCATGACAATGGTAGTAGAGTAGTTTCGCATTGACAGTGGATATCGACGACCAACGCGTAAATAACTAATTGGCTAAGGGAACACGGCGGTAGGAAATTTAAAAGCATTTTTTCGGGGTAAATAAAATTTTATCCCATGATCGTAATACATTGTATTATGAAATACATTATGAAACCGAACAAGTTTGTGCACATTATTTGATGACTTATGGAGTTAACAAGCGCCGACATTAAGAACAATTCTGTCATGTTCAAGTTGTACACGGTGACTACGTTGCGAAAGAACTGTCTCCTGGCGATTGACGTTGTGGATAACGGCAGATTCAATTTAATGCTTGGATTGTTCTGTGGGTTTTTTTGTATTTGTTGAATAACTAAATGTGCTTTGTTTCTTTAATCAAACTTGCTATCATATTAATAAAATAAACTGAAGTAACGAAAATTGTTAGTTTTCATATACTTTATCAATGTTTGTTCAGTTTTTATCAAAGTTGTCCCACGAACTTACGGATAATCCTCGTTACTCAAAACATTTACAACATTTATTACCTAAACAATCCGAAACTTTCTCGGTGCAAGCTGCCGTTTAAGGCGCTAAGAACAACAAACATTCTGACCACATCTTTCCACTTTTCGATAACTAAGTACCCTTTTTACACTTGAGCGTGTGAGCCGAGGAAATTCGATGCCTCTTTATTAGAACCACACACTCGGTGCGGAGCCTGCCGTGGGTTAGGACTCGAACCTCTACACCCCTTCAGGTCGAGAGTCTGACGACATGCATTTACATATAAATTTATAGGAATAACTCTTCTCCATAAGCCTCAACTTGGACCAACTTCAATTCAATATGTACAGGACAATGTTGGGTGAGTGAGATTTTTGGCATTAAGGTCACCTCGGGTCCAATCAGCTGGCCTATTGCATTTGGATTTTATGGACAACTACAGACCAAGTGCCATTACCCTCTCAGGATTGTTTATTATATGCATCTATGGGACTGATAAAAGGGAATAAATTTGTCTGAAAAAGGTATGAACTATACACTAGATGACGCGCAATAGTTGCGGAAACCAAATTATGGAGTGATAAGACGAGGGCCTAACTCCGTCTTCTAAACACGGTATGGGAGAAAATCTAAATTTATCGATATGATGTTCTTAATCCTCAATTTAAAATTTAAATCACTGATTACATATCCATAAACAAGAAAGTCTCAAAATTAGTGTGATGCGATACATCCAATACATAAGTTACCAGAACTGGGAAGTTTCAAATTCGAAAGTCATCATAAACTCTCGAGAGATACCGCCCTGCTCAAAGGCCATTAGCGGCCATCTCTGTATAGGCCTAAAATTTTTGCACATATTCACCGGCAATGGTGATTGCCCCCATGAGAGTGAAATAGTGCGTCAAGCAAATATAAAATCAATGAACGACGTAATTGTTTAGTTGTTGGTTTGTACATCCAGTCGAGAATTTTCACTCTATATTTTGATGTAACCATTTGTTTACCGTATATACACATGCTATCTCGCATATATTACAAACTGCGTGTAGTTCGTTACCCCATTTTTTGAGACTTCAGACTTTGAGACTTGTTAAGATATTCAAACACTTATCCCTCTCATAAGCACAGGACTGATTATTTGTGAAACTTGTCGCTATCTTGTTAAATATCCATTATTGCAAGGAAAAGGTTTTTTCGCTAATAATTTCTTTAAGTCGATCTCGATCGATTATTTACGTAAACCTAATTTTTAATACACTTGAAAAGATAAAAACAAAACCTTTTCAATGTCTGTTTTTTCCCACGCAGTATATATAACTGTGCTTTTCCCATAAATCGATGCTGAAAGTTAATGTATACCGATGTGACAATTAATCTAATATCGTTCGTAAAGTGTTCAATACTTATACTTCAGAGGTACTGAGTCAAAAAATAAAGGTATTATAAAAAAACAAACGAATGCCCCCGTATTCCACATTTTTCGCTAATATTTCTTTAAGTCGATCTCCGATCCGTTATATTCACGATAACACCTAATAGTTTTAATACACTGAAAAAGATAAACAAAACCTTTTCAATGTTTGTTTTATTCCAGAATATTATATACTGTGCTCTTGTCCATTAAGCTCGATGCTTGAAAAATTAAGTATAACATGTTACAATATCATATGCTTCGTAAAAGTGTTCAATAGTTGACTTCAGATATGAGTCAAAAATAAGATAGTATTTATAAAAACACGAAATGCCCCCGTATTCCACCATCTGCCAATGGAAGGGCATGCGAATTAAGGATTATTGGCAATGTGAAATATATAAAAGTCTATCCAGTTACCATTCAAAAGTTTATGGCCAATGTTAATTTAAAAGGTTTTAAAAGTCGAGTTCAAAGTTTCAAGGTCACGTAGTCAAACATTTCGAGTATCAGATGAGGGATTGTCTTGAGAAATACACAAAGTTAAAATATGAAAGCCCTATATCTTGCCATCAAAAAGTGATGACCATTCTTAAAGATCTTTAAAAAAGTAGTTCAAATTGATATTGTACCTAGATGAAACGTGGCTTGTCAAAAGGAAAAATTTGTGAAATATTTATTGGAAAGCCCTATCTTTTTGCCATTCAAAAGTTATGGACCATTGTTAGTTTTTTTCGAAACAAGTAAGATTCAGATCAACGTCGAGGAGGTCAAAAACTTGACTACACATGAAAAGCCTTATCATTTAGATTTGTACAAGTAAATTATCAAAGGCTCTAAGTATGTTAACATCTCAATGTCATAGCTAAGATTATGTTTTTGAAAGGTTAGTGAAACGTTATAGGTTAAGGTAGAGGGTCAAAACTTCTGATACCAAACAGGATAGGGTCTTGCCATAAGGAAACCTACCTGTAAAAATATCAAAGGCTTAGTACTTAAACATGTTCAAAACGTCATAACTAAGAGTAATAAAGTTTTTTGAAAAACAGATAAAATCTGGCGAAAAGTCAAACCATTGTGTTAAATATAATAAAGTCCCAAAACATTATATACAAAAGTCGAGGTTTGTAGCGGATCAATACCTTTAAGTTCTCAAGGTCAGTGTGTTGTTAAACATAATTGTGGTACCCACAGAAAGGGCATATTGTCATATAGTTAAGGCCAAAAAGCTTCTGATCTTCGAAGTTTTTTGTGCCCCAAATTTTGGCGACTACATTGATCACTTGTGTTCATTAAAGTTTGTACCTTTCATGTTTTCGTAGATTTCCAACCATGTTTCGGTTTTTATATTTTATTATTATTATGCACATTTATTATAGCGCCCTATATAAATTTAAGAATTACTCTAAGGCGCTTTACATAAAAGTCCAAAATTCATTCAAGAATATTATGTAAACACAACGATCAGTTGACCAATGCCAGTTAACCACAAGCAAAACCGACCCATCCCAAAAACTCCATTCATTCCCACTGTCAGAGGACACAATTTGTCGAAATGCGCATCTGGGCATAAAAAACTGGTACTCGTATATTATTTAATTAAGGAGACCTAAATTACAATGAATCAAAGCTCTAGTACTTGCAATCATGTGTCATGTAAAAAGCCAAGCAGGAGTTATATAAATGCTTATGCGGACAGAATGCACAAGCACCAGACACAAAAAACCAACCAAATATGCCCCCCACCCCCCCCCCCCTGCCCCATCTTCGATCACGGGGGTATAATCATAGCTGGAAGTACTGTATATTGTAATCAATCCAGTAATTTTAATTGATATTTCGTTTAGAGTTACTATATTGATCAGTGTTTGTTATATTCGGTGTTATTTTGTCTTGTTGATTTCATACTATCTAAACCGTTATTAACGCCATTCAAAATCAATTCCGTTAAATGTCGCTAGTCGTGTGGCAAGGAAAATGATATGAAATTAGCATGTACATAAGTCAGACATAGATTTCAGGTTCGATTTTTAACCCCCCCCCCCCTCCAAACGACTTATATGCGAGTATATACGGTATGTTAAGTGGCGCAAAACTAGACATACGCTTTGAGCTTACACTTGTAACAGTGAGGGTTCTTTGATGTGCCAATGCCTGGCGTAACATGGGACGTGTCCGTTTTTAATGGCACCTGATCCTGCCATCGTTTTTGTCGGAGGTCCTTGTTGCCCTGCACTCGATTTTGTTTATGTTTTTTTTAATGATTACATTTAACACGATGTTAACGTCGTCTATTTATATCTGAACGGTACGCGATTCTCGGTAATAAATACCGATTATATAATATGGTGACGAAGCAATCTCTACCTATTTTAGGTGTCAAGTTTGAGGCTGCAGCTATTTCACAAGAAGGACTTGCCCGTCATATCTGTAGGGTCCGTGATTCTCAGTATTAAATGCCAATTATATGGTGAAATATGACATTTTCCTTGAGGTACACAAACTGGACAATGTCACTAAACCAACCCAAACACTCATCTGCTTTCTACTTCCTATTAAAGCCCCCATCACACTGGGCACGATTTTACTACGCTCTCCACGACCTTCAAGATCTAAATGATCGTAGTAGAATCGTGGTGATTTCATTAAAACGTGGTCGGTGTGACGGCAATCACGACTATTCTACGACCTTAGAACTGTCAATCATCTATCAATAGTCAATTCTAGTTCGATTCCACTACGACCTTAACGAGTACAGTATGCTTCTTCTACGACTTTCCAACGACCATGCTACGATTATACCACGACCACCCACGACATCCTTACGATACCACTACGATCTATGCGATTGTTCTACGTTCTCCTACGGTGCGACTACTCACGGTACGATGGTACCACGCTTACACTGCGCTTACCGCGACTGTTCTACGATCTCTCGCGATCGCTTGTCATATATGCCACTTTTTAGACCTTATGTGTGTCAGTTTTAGCTTTGCTTTGCATGAAGACTCATGGATCAGACCATCCTCTTTCAACTAGCTTTAATCCGTGGGGGTTCGGGTCAGAATAGATACCCAGCAAACCGTAATGGTCAGTGACGTCTCCATATAAGTGAAATATTCTCGAGTGGGACCTAAAACATGGGTAACCAATCAAATCAATTAGCATTATTGCAAGGGCAACCTTGCCTTGATGATACTTGTACAATCCCCTTTTTTCTTGAGGTTCGCACCATGTTTTTCTTCATAAAATGTGTAGGTATGTGAGACGATAATCTATGATTTGTTTGTCTACTAATCTCAACAATTATCCGACGTCATTCTGAACAAAGTTAATTTGAAAGTCTGAAGACTCAGCCATACTGGATCGCATGTTTTTCTGAATCGTGCGAATGATGGCAAAGCTGAAGTATTATCAGTATGCAGCGTTTGCTACAATCTCCA
>CAJDSM010142960.1:61-16646 GCA_903981925.1 Ostrea lurida | reverse complement strand
ATGTGTTCCATGCTTAGTAGGGATTCATAAGTCAATGCTCTATCCATGCTATATAAGGGATTCGTAAGTCAATGTTGTTATCACATATATATAAGGGATCGTAAGTCAATGTGTATCCATGCTATATAAGGGATTCGTAGAGTCAAATGCTAGTTTCCATGCTATATAAGGGATTCGTAAGTCAATGCTGTATCCATGCTTATAAGGGATTCAATAATGTCAATGGCTCTATCCATATGCTATATAAGGGATTCGTAAGTCAATGTTGTATCCATAATATATAAGGGATCGTAAGTCAATGTTGTATCCATCTATGTAAGCGGATTCCGTAATTCATGCTGTATTCATGCTATATACAGGGATTTGTAAGTCAATGCTGTATCCATGCTTATAAGGGATTCATAAGTCAATCGCTCTATCCATGCTATATAAGGGATTCATAAGTCAATGGCTCTATCCATGCTATATAAGGGATTCGTAAGTCAATGTTGTATCCATAATTATAAGGGATTCGTAAGTCAATGTTGTATCCATGCTATATAAGGGATTCGTAAGTCATTGCTGTATCCATGCTATAATAAGAGATTCGTAAGTCAATCTGTATCCATGCTATATAGGGATTCGTAAGTCAATGCTGTATCAATGCTATATAAGGGATTCGTAAGTCAATGTTGTATCCCATTGCTAATATAAGGGATTCGTAAGTCAATGCTGTATCCATGCTATATAAGGGATTCGTAAGTCAATGTTCTATCCATGCTATATAAGGGATTCGTAAGTCAATGTTCTATCCATGCTATATAAGGGATTCGTAATTCAATGCTGTATCCATGCTATATAAGGGATTCGTAAATCAACGTTGTATCCATGTTGTATCCATAATTAAAGGGATTTGTAAGTCAATGCTGTATCCATGCTACATAAGGGATTCGTAAGTCAATGCTGTATCCATGCTATATAAGGGCTCGTAAGTCAACGCTGTATCCCATGCTAACTAAGGGATTCGTAGTCAATGTTCTATCCATGCTATATAAGGGATTCGTAAGTCAATGTTCTATCCATGCTATATCGGGATTCGTAATTCAATGCTGTATCCATGCTATTAAGGGATTCGTAAATCAACGTTGTATCCATGTTGTATCCATAATATATAAGGGATTCGTAAGTCAAGCGCTGTATCCATACTATATAAGGGATTCATAAGTCAATGCTGTATCCATGCTACGGTATATAAGGGATTCGTAACTCAATGCTGTATCTATGCTATATAAGGGATTCGTAAGTCAATGCTGTATCCATGCTATATAAGGATTTCGTAAGTCAATGCTGTATCCATGCTATATAAGGGACTCGTAAGTCAATGTTGTATCCATGCTATATAAGGGATTCGTAATGTCATGCTGTATGCATTACATAAGGGATTCGTAAGTCAATGTTATATCCATCCTATATAAGTGGGATTCGTAAGTCAATTGCTGTACCCATGTTATATAAGGGATTCATAAGTGAATGTTGTATCCATGCTATATAAGGGATTCGTAAGTCAATGCTGTACCCATGTTATATAAGGGATTCATAAGTGAATGTTGTATCCATGCTATATAAGGGATTCGTAAGTCATGCTCTATCCATGTTGTATCCATGCTACATAAGGGATTCGTAAGTCAATGCTGTATAGCATGTTACTTAAGGGATTCATAAGTCAATGGTGTATCTGTGTACATAAGGGATTCCAAACATCTTGAGATATCATAATTCCATCAAGTTCACTTAGGTAGTATATGATTATAATCTACGTCAGACATGTTATTGATTTTAGGTTCACTATGATAGATACATGTATGTTTGATTTTAGCTATAGTGTATGTTATGATTTAGGCTATAGTGGTATGTTATTGATTTTAGGCTATAGTGTACGTTATTGATTTTAGGCTATAGTGTATGTTATTGATTTTAGGTTCACGTATGCATTGAGATTGTTCTTCCTCTTCTTCTGGTGTTAGCCTGGATTTTACCAGTAGCCATGCTGTGTAAGAATATTGTGTACGAGAAGGAGAAGCGGCTAAAGGAAGTGATGAGAATGATGGGATTGGGTAATGGCGTCCATTGGCTGGCCTGGTTCATTAATGCGTTTGTTTGTCATGATGTCACCATGGGGCTTCTTGTTGTTTTATTGAAAGGTAAGTTAACCTCCTGAGATTTATAATATTCTTCACATTTGTATAAGTGCAACAGCACACAATCATTAGTTACTTTGTTGAAGTGCTCACAATTTTCTGTTACAATGTGTGTAAAATTTGGAAGTGCATGAGATCTTCTATTGCCCTTTGTGCTGTAGCATTGTTTAAAAACAATGTCCATGTTGTAGAAACTCATTTTCTTTTTTTTCAGTATGGAAAGTCAATCCAGTACACAGACCCCACAATTCTGCTGTTCTTCTTCACTACCTTTGCCGTGGCGACCATCAGTGCAGTGTTTTTTCTTCAGCGCTCTGTTTCACCAGGCCAATCTGGCGGCCTGCAGCTCGGGGCTTCCTGTACTTCACGCTGTATATTCCGTACGTGTTGGCGAAACCGCTGGCAGGAAGTCCTCCAATCTCTCAGAGAAAATGGCAATCGTTACGTTCCTAAAGAGATTGTAAACACCGCACATATCTAATGAGAAAACCCCGTCAAAAATATCTTTATAAAATATATAACATTTTCTTTCTCTTTCTATTGTTGTGGAAGAACTGATAATCTTGGATGTTTTAAGTTCAATGATGTCTTGCTCACATAGTAAACATGCTTATAGCAGGGGATTTTGATATGAGATAATCGTAATTCCTCAAATTCGATGAATTTTATGAAAAGTTTCAAACTATAGAGAGATTGAAAATCACTTCACTGTAAGCATGAATTTATTATAGTACGCATGTTCACTGTAACCATGTTTAATTGTAATTATTTTCCTGCCTTTTTATGACAGTGTTCATCGCTGTAAGCATGACTCATTTATAAGCGTGTCGTGTACCACATTTAACTGTACTTATTTTCCTGCCAGTGCTGTCCTCCTGTAACACGTTTAACTGTACTTATTTTCCTGCCAGTGCCTATCCTCCAGCATTGCGTTCGGATTTCGGCTGTTTTAAGATCTCTCAGTTTGAGCAGCAGGCGGTGGGCGTCCAGTGGGACAACATCTGGGACAGCCGATGACAGGGGACGATTTCTCCATGATGCACATCATCATCATGATGTGGGTGGACACGCTGATTTACGGTCTGCTGACGTGGTACATCGAGGCCGTGTTTCCCTGGGAGTAACGGAATCCCCAAACCCTGGTACTTCTTCGTACTGAAAATCGTACTGGTGGCGGGGGCGGATCTAAGGAACAACTCGGAGGAGGGACTCTCTCCGTATTTTACCCAGAAGGTGAGTCTCCGCTTCTCTGTCTAGTTTCTTTTTTATTGGTGGCATGTATTTGCTAATTTCTATAATGCATACTTGGACGCCATCCCTGCTGAGATCTACAGAGAGCGGCGGCAAACCCATCTGCAGTCAACTGACAATTCTTTATGAAGTCATGTGGAATCGAGAGCAAACTCCTGCAAGAGTTCGAGATTGCACGATTGTTCACATTTACAAGCGCAAAGGGAATCGCCAGTCCTGTGACAATCACCGAGGAATATCTCTCCTGTCAATAGCAGGCAAATCCTTGCCCGTGTTTCTGCTTAATCGCTTGCTGAGGCATCTTGAGCAGGGTCTCCTCCTTGAAAGTCAATGTGGCTTCCGCACAGGTCAAGGAACTATGGAAATGATATTCGCCGCCTGCCAGCTACAGGAAAAGTTCGTGGAACAACGATCGTGATCTCTACACAACCTTCATAGACCTGACCAGGCATTTGATACAGTCAGTCGTGTGATGGCTCTGGAAAATCATGGAAAAGTATGGCTGTCCAAGTAGGTTCATTGCTATAGTCCGTCAGTTCCATGATGGCATGATGGCATGAGTCCTTGATGATGGTGAACCTTCACAAAGCCTTTCCAGTGACAAACGGGGTCAAACAGGGATGTGTCCTTGCCCCAACACTCTTCAGCATGATGTTTTCGAGCAATGCTGTTCGACGGCCTTCAGAGACAACGATCCTGGCATTAACATCAAATTCCTTTTCGCAGATGACTGCGCACTTAATGCTGGTAATGAGCAAGACATGCAAGCAAAGTTGGACAGCTTTCTAGCATGCGACAACTTTGGTCTCACCACAAGCACCAAGAAGACAGAGGTGATGTTCAGCCAGCCCCAGCAACCATACACGAGCCTCACATGTTGGTGAATGGACAGCTGCTCAGCCAGTTGAGACTTTCACCTACCTTGGCAGCACCCTCTTCTCGCTATGCCAACATCGATGCCAAAATCACAACAGAATCGCAAAAGCCAGCAACGCCTTTGGTAGACTGCGGAAAATGTCTGGGAGAGGAGAGGAATCAAGCTGGAGAAACAAGCTGAAAGTCTACCAAGCAGTAGTCCTTACCACCCTCCTCTATGGCTCGGAGACCTGGACACCATTAACAGACGGCATGAAAAAGTGCTCAATCACTTCCATCTCGATGCCTTCGAAACTCATGCACATCTGCTGGCAGGACAAAATCCCTGACACAGAGCGTTCTGAGCGGGCCAACTTGCAAGCGTCATCACAAACCATGCGTAAGACCCAACTGAGATGGAGCAGGCACGTCGCTCGCATGCCAGACAGCCGCAAACCTAAACAACTCCTTTATGGCGAGCTCAGTGAAGGAAAGCGCAAAGTTGGAGGGCAGAGGAAGCGCTTCAAAGGATAGTCTGAAGATTTCACTAAGAGATTTCAACATTAGTACTGAGACCTGGGACTATCTCCTCAGACAGACCATCCTGGCGCCAACACATCACGGAGGAGCCAATATAGGCAGAAAAACGCAGATCTCATCGGGCCTAGCAAAAAACGTGCTGCGCGCAGGCTAGAAGCTACCAGCACCATCAGTACAGCCCTACCCACTAACTGCAAACCTGTGGGAGAGGCTTCCTTGCCCGGATTGGTCTCACCAGCCACCTCGGACACCCCAGCAACTCAAACTAGTAGTCGCTAGATGTTCATGGTCATCTTCGAAACGAAGGACGAACAGCATAATGCATACTGGAAAGAACTTTGTTGATAAATTAAAACCATGATGTAAACTTAGTAGTTTTACTTGTACAGTAGTTATATATTGAAATAGAATACAATCATATTTGTACAGTAAATCATTGTAACAGTTATAGTTCTTAGTTGTAAATGGAGAGATTTTTATAAGGAGTGTAGTTTTATAAGGGTGGATCTACAGTTTTTTATAAGGGACAGAACTGTAGCTTTTCGGTATATCAAATTTTTTTCCATGAAGCTACTTTCTGAGCGATCGATGTGAAGAATAATTTGATTCCATTATAATCAGTAATCTCTAATATATAGATGTGTTCACTATAACTGTGCTTTACTGTTAATTGATTTGATCGCCTTTGATTCCGATAAACAGATAAGCCAATAGAAGATGAGCCCAGGACCGACGTGGCGTGGCGATCAGAAACCTGAAGAAGGTGTACAGCGAGGGAAACAAGGTGGCCGTCAATGGCCTCAGCCTCAACTTCTACGAAGGGCAAGATAACTTCCTTCCTCGGTCATAACGGAGCTGGGAAAAACGACCACCATGTAGGAATACTTAATCACGGCCACACAATTTCATGAAACTGTAACTTTAATCGTGAGTGTAAGAAACATTCTGTGATTTTGAAAGTAAGACAGTATATTTGACCACATTTTGTAGTTTTATGATTTTTTTTTTTTTTGGTTAGGTCTATTCTGACTGGGATGTTTCCGCCAACAGATGGCACTGCGTATATCTATCGGTAAAGAACATCAGGAAACACGCGAGATTCGTCAGAGCCTGGGAGTTTGTCCACAGCATGCCTACTGTCTTCAGTTGTATGTTCGTTAGAAAGTCGTAAAACTCAATGGTTTTAGGTTTTCAAATGTACATGTAACATGTAGTTGTTCATCCTCCCATACCTTAGACTGTATCTCATGTTCTCTTATTAAAAAGTATTTCATTTATATCCAATAAGTACATTATGATAGGCTCTTTACAAGGAATGAAAATCTCTTAACTGTAATGGAGAATTCATTATAGTGGGTTTGCCGGACTTACGAATCCCTTATATAGCATGGATACGGGAACTGTTCCACCATCACCCCGACATCTTTGTCTGAGCCTGTCTGTATCTTAATGATGGCGTGCTCCACCATATCCTGGAGGTACGCAAAACCGTAACTAAGGAACTTGGTCTCCTTACCGGGCGTTCTCCTGGGGCCCGGCTTGTACACTCTGGAAAATAAAGGGAGAGAATCTCTACAGTTCATTTACTTACATGTATATAGCGACACAGATACACATAGTACACTAACATCGGAGCTTTTAGAGGACAGTATGATATAATCCTCTGGTATAAGCGAGAGTCAGTATCTCAAATTCTGGTTATCTCGGATATCCCATTCTTATAAAAGTCAAATTATATCACTAGTCGCGGCCTTATTTCCGACATAAACAATTTCAGGAACTCCTGGTAATCTCAAATAGATAATCTTGACTCCTAATCCCCAATTTTACATGATGTATCTCAAAGTGCAGAAATCTAATCCTATCTTCATTTCTAAATATCTTTTTTTAATTTTCTTTACCCTGCACAATTTGACATCCTGTTAACTTATTTGAGCATAGTTAAGTTTTGGCACAGTCAGAAATGATGCACTATCTAACATGATATGATTTAACACTTTTTCTATATATGAGAATGGATTTAAGTGCAGCAGCCAAAGCCACTAAAATTTGAATCCCGCTACAATAAGTACATGTGCAGTATTTGAATTAGATTCGTTTTCTCACTGGTCCAGGACTCTGTCTGTTGTGTCCACTCTGTCAGCGTCCATTCTAATTTTGTATGAGACGTGTGACGGTAGAGTGAACATGTGGGTCTCGTTACTGACGTCAAACACCAGGGCTGCAACAAAACAAAAACAAACATCAAGACTACAGCAAGAAAAACTTCTTACGTCGATTTTACCTTCAACTTCAAAATGTGTTTAAGGAAGAATAGCACACCACAGAAATCTGATCCGGATGGAAAATGAAGGATGTGTACAGTAATTTTTTTAAGTTTAAACCTTTTAAATTTTTTTAAAATGCAGTCTAAGTAGAGAGGAATCTGGAATAAATTTTAAAACCCCTGCTAGAATCGAACCTGAGATCTACAGATCAGCGGTCGCAACGTTAACCGACTGAGCTACCCAGCTAGGGGATCATATTAAAAGGATTACACAAATATTGTTGATATTTATATTTTCATTCATGTTTTTAATGGAAGTCAGCCATTTTTATGATGTAGTATACCACCTTAATATCTTTTTTTTAGATATGATAATATGCTTTGAACTCTGACCTCCCCACAGAGTGTTGTTTTCCACCATTTTTGTACTCTCTACTAGCATCTCTTCTTCTGTCGCAAATCCAACAAACTTGTCAAACGCCATGCACTAAAACAAGCAACCAGTGACATTGGCTCATATCATTCCATGCATGTGAATTTCTGTTGTCTAAATAACTAATGCTGGGAGAAAAATAATATATGTAGTTAATAGGTTCAAAACTATCCTTATCAATATAATTACAGTGAAAACTGCCTAACTTAATACCTGCGTAATCCATTTCACTGTGTATTCTGACCCATATTTTCATTCTCATTTTTTCATTACACTGTTCATTCTGACACACTGTGTATTCCAATACACTGTGTAATCCAACAAAACAATTGTCTCCCAGTGAGGTGTCAGAGTAGACAGGTTTCACTGTATATATATCTAATTCATACTAGATGCCATCATTCTCTATTACCTCTCCATAATCTGCTATGACCCGGGCCAGCGATTTTGTAAACTTGATAATGTCTCTCCAGTTGTAGCTCCCGATGTCCGGGCTTCCGCTCAGTAAGGTCTTTGTGAATCGACAGATTCCCACACTCTTTGTTTTACCAAACGCTGTCATGGTGATATTTTCCACTAAATCACACAAACAGGACCCAGAGAACCTCTACAGAGAAATACCCGTTCATACGGTACAGTCAATACAGTCAAGTAGTTCATACAGGTACAGTCAATACATCAAGTAGTTCATACAGCTACAGTCAAGTAGTAACAGAAGAATAGAACATAGCTGTATTCATACAGTACAGTTCAAGTAGTTCATACAGTATAGTCAAGTAGTTTCATACAGTACAGTCAGTAGTTCATACATACAGTGCCAGTGTGGCCTGTCGTTGGGTGGTCGGTGCTGTCTGGTGTGTTCATGGCCGTTGTTGGGCCGTTTTTCCCGCGCTGTTTGGCTGCGGACTGTTCCGTTTGCCTGATCAAGACTATGGCTCACGGCGGCGTGACCGGTCGGCAGGGATGCTTACTCCTCCTAGGCACCTGATCCCGCCTCTGGTGTCTGTCAGGGGTCCGTGATTGCCCAACTCTTGTTTTTGTATATATTAGGACTTGCGAGATTGATCACTGTTCGTTATCTTTGCCTTTACAGACAATACAGTCAAGTAGTTCATAAGTACAGCAATAGTTCTACGTACAGTCAATACAGTCAAGTTAGTTCATACAGTACAGTCAAGTAGTTCATACAGTACAGTCAAACAGTCAGTAGTTCATACAGTACAGTCCAATACAATCAAGTAGTTCATACAGTACAGTCAATACAGTCAAGTAGTTCATGCAGTACAGTCAAGTAGTCATACAGTACAGTAAGTATCAACAGTACAGTCAATACACGTCAAGTATGTTCATACAGTACAGTCAAGTAGTTCATACAACAGTCAAGTAGTTCATACAGTACAGTCAATACAGTCAAGTAGTTATACAGTACAGTCAAGTAGCTCATGCAGTACAGTCAATTAGTTCATACAGTACAGTCAAGTAGTTCAATACAGTACAGTCAATACAATCAAGTAGTTCATACAGTACAGTCAATACAGTCAAGTATTCATACACTACAGTCAAGTAGTTCATGCAGTACAGTCAATACAGTCAAGTAGTTCATACAGTACAGTCAAGTAGCTCATGCAGTACAGTCAGTAGTTCATACAGTACAGTCAATACAATCAAGTAGTTCATACAGTACAGTCAATACAGTCAAGTAGTTCCATACAATACAGTCAAGTAGTTAACAGTTACAGTCAAGTAGTTCATAACAGTACAGTCAAGTAGTTCAAACAGTACAGTCAAGTAGTTCATAACAGTATAAGTCAAGTAGTTTATACAGTACAGTCAATACAGTCTAA
This sequence comes from Ostrea lurida, assembly GCA_903981925.1. Taxonomy (NCBI): domain Eukaryota; kingdom Metazoa; phylum Mollusca; class Bivalvia; order Ostreida; family Ostreidae; genus Ostrea; species Ostrea lurida. The sequence goes on along the minus strand of CAJDSM010142960.1, from coordinate 7,280 downwards.
GTAGTTCATGCAGGCTCACAGTCAATACAGTCCAAGGAGTTTTCATACATACAGTATCAAGAGTTCATACAGTACAGTCAGTAGTAGTTCATGCAGTACATCAATTACAGTCAGTGTTCATACAGTACATCAAGTAGTTCATACAGTACAGTCCAATACAGTCAAGTAGTTATACAGTACAGTCAAGTAGTTCATACAGTACAGTTCAAAGTAGTCAAACAGTACAGTCAAGTAGTTCAAACAGTTACAGTCAAGAGTTCATACTACAGTCAAGTAGTAAGTCATCTTACCAGTACAGTCAATACAGTCAAGTAGTTCATACAGTACAGCAATACATCAAAGTAGTTCTACAGTACAGTCAATACAGTCAAGTAGTTCATCAGTACAGTCAAGTAGTTACATACAGTACAGTCAAGTAGTTCATACAGTACAGTCAAGTAGTTCATTACAGGTACAGTCAATACAGTCAAGTAGTTCATCAGTACAGTCAATACAGTCAAGGAGTTCATACAGTACAGTCAAAGTAGTTCATACAGTACAGTCAAGTAGTTCATGCAGTACAGTCAGTAGTTCATTACAGACAGATACAGTCTACATACAGTCAAGTAGTCATACAGTAACATCAATTACAGTCAAGTTAGTTCATACAGTACAGTCAAGTAGTTCATCACAGTACAGCAATACAGTCAAGTAGTTCAACACAGTACAGTCAAGTAGTTTCAAACAGTACAGTCAAGATTCATACAGTACAGTCAAGTAGTTCATACAGTACAGTCAAGTAGTTCATACAGTACAGTCAATACATCAAGTAGTTCATTACAGTACGTCAAGTAGTTACAGTACAATACAGTCAAGTTAGTTCATACAGTACAGTCAATACAGTCAAGTAGTTCATACAGTACAGTCAAATACAGTTCAAGTAGTTCATACAGTACAGTCAATACAGTCAAGTAGTCCAGTACAGTACAGACAATACATCAAGTATTCATACAATCAGTCAAAGTAGTTCCATCATAACATACAGTCAAGTAGTTCATACGTACAGTCAAGTAGTTCATACAGTACAGTCAAGTAGTTCATACAGTACAGTCAAGTTTCATACAGTACAGTCAAGTAAGTTCATTTACAGTACAGTCAAGTAGTTCATACAGTACGAGTCATACAGTACAGTCAGTTAGTCAATACAGTACAGTCAAATACATACAAGTAGTTCATAAGACAGTCAATACAGTCAATAACGTCAAGTAGTTCATGCAGTACAGTCAATACAGTCAAAGTAGTGTCATACAGTACAGTTCAATACAGTCAATAGTAGTTCATACAGTACAGTCAATAGTCAAGTAGTAGTTCATACAGTACCAGTCAAGTAGTTTCATGCAGTACTCAATACAGTCTCAATAGTTCATACAGTACATCAAGTAGTTCATACAGTACAGTCAATACAGTCAAGTAGTTCATACAGTACAGTCAATACAATCAAGTAGTTCATACAGTACAGGTCAATACAGTCAAGTAGTTCATGCAGTTCAGTCATAGTAGTTCATACAGTTATAGTCAAGTAGTTCATACAGTACAGTCAATACAGTCAAGTAGATTCATTACAGTACAGTCAATACAGTCAAGAGTAGTTGCAGTACAGTCAAGTAATTATACAGTAGTAAGTAGTTCATGCAGTACAGTCAAGTAGTTCAAACAGTACAGTAAGTATTCTAATACAGTACAGTCAAGTAGTTCATACAGTACAGTCAATTACAGTCAAGTAGTTCATACATTACAGTCAACTACAGTCAAGTAGTAGCATGTTCTCTTGAAAAAAATATACTAGATTTAAAGTAGGTGGAAGGGTTTGCAATGACTACCACTTTCTATCTCTGAAAAATTAATTCTAATGATCAGGTGGCGACGTTCAACTTTAATGCTGCCATTTACTCCGACCCACAAATAAGCAAGGGGTTGATACTTTTAAAATAAACTGACCGCTAAGCCAATAAAAAAATCAATATCATGCTAGCTAGGTAAATAAATCCTGTATAGACAAGCTAAAGATGATAAAATTAATATATAAATAAATTAACTCTTAACTACTCTAAGAATATCGTATGTTGACTTCTGCAAAATGCTTCTGGACGTAGATCACATATACCTTCCCAATCTTTAGCCAACTGTACGATCTGGCAAGTCAGCAGAATGTCTGATATCGCCGGAAATTGAAAAAATAGGTAAAGAATATAAAATATATGCACAAATAGAACAGAAAATTACGAATATGTAGAAAAATCAAAAAAACTAGGGTAGAAAATCAACAAAGGTAGAAAATCAAAATAAGGTGAAAATCAACAAAAATACGGCAGGAAATTAAAAGATATTTTAAAAAACATTACATATTACAGTCTGATAATTGAAATAAACTACACAAATTATTTTGAAAGGCTGCCAATCTGTAAGTGTACTTTTCATGGTTTCGTACCTTTCTATTGATCTTTCTGACGGATGGTTGTTTCTACCTTTTTTATGATCTTTCTGACTGTTGTATTTTCATACCTTTTTCTATTCTGACGGATGGTATGTTTTCTACCTTTTCTATGATCTTTTCTGACAGATGGTATGTTCTACCTTTTCTATGACTTTCTGACGGATGTGTATGTTTCAACCTCTATGATCTTTCTACTGATATTGTGTTTTCTACCTTTAATCTATCTGATCTGATGCTACATTTTTGCTGTACACTTTTCTATGATCTTTCTGATGACATTGTAAGTTTCTACCTTTTCTATGATCTTTCTGACAGATGGTATGTTTCTACCCTTTTCTATGATCTTTCTGACTTGACATGAATTTTTCTACCTTTTCTATGATCTTTCTGACGGATGGTATGTTTCTACCTTTTCTAGTGATCTGTTCTTGTAGCATCTCGACTGATGGTATGTTCTACTATTCTTGTTCTAAATGGTAGTCTCCTTTCATATGATTTTCTGACTGCATTGTGTTTCTACCCTTTCTTATTTCTGACTGATGGTATGCTTTTCTACATTTTCTATTGATCTTTCTGATGGATGGTATGTTTCTTTACCTTTTCTATGAATACTTTCTGAATGATGGTATGTTTTCATACCTTTTCTATTTTCTGACGGTATGGGTATGTTTCTACCTTTTCTATCATCTTTTCACTGACTGACATTGTTTTCTACCTTTCATGATTTCGACTGAATGTATGTTTCTACCTTTCTACTTTCTGACTGATGGATTTTACTACATTTTCTATGATCTTTCTGACAGATGGTATTGTTGTCTACCTTTTCTATATTTTTCTGATGACTGGTTGTTTCTAACCTTTCTATTCTTCTGACTGAGGTAGTTTCTACCTTTTTTCTTTCTATGATGTATCGTTTCTGAATTCATGACTTTTGAGATGTTTTTTACCTTTCTATTTGCTGCGACTGATGGTATGTTTCTAACCTGTTTCAATGATCTTTCTGACGATGGTATGTTTCTACCCTTTTTCTATTTGATCTTTCTGACGATGGTATGGTTTCTACCTTTTTCTAATTTCTGACTTGATGGTAGCTTTCTACCTTTTCTTATGATCTCTTTGATCTGACATGGTTTCTACTTTATTTGATGGTATGTTCTACTTCTTTTCATGATTGAAATGGGTTTTCTCCCTTTTTCTGATTCATGGTATGGTATGTTTGTACCTTTCTATCTTTCTGGGACTGATTGGTATGTGTTCTACCTTTCTATTGATCTTCTGATGACATTGTGTTTCTACCTTTTCTATTTCTGACTGATTGGTATGTTTTACATTTTCTATGATTCTATTCTGATGATGGTATGTTTCACTACTTTTCTATGATACTTTCTGACGATGGTATGTTCTACCTTTTCATGATATTTCTGACGGATGGTATGTTTCTACCCTTTTCTATGGTCTTTCTGACGGATGGTATGTCTTTTTCTTATCTTGACGATTGTTCTACCTTTCTATTTCTGACTGATGGTATGTTTTCTACCTTTTCTATGATTTTCTGGACTGACATTGTGTTTCGTACCTTGTTTCATTTCTGACTGATGGTATGTTTCTACATTTCTATGATCTTTCTGATGGATGGTATGTTCTACCTTTTCTATTGATCTATTCGACTGATGGTATGTTCTACTTTTCTATGATCTTTCTGCGTGATGGTATGTTTTCTACCTTTCTATGATCTTTCTGACTGATGGTATGTTTCTACCTTTTCTATTTCTGACTGATGGTATGTTTTCTACCGTTTTTCTATGATCTTCTGACTGACATTGTGTTTCTACTTTTCTTTATTCTGACTGATGGTAGTTTTCTACCTTTTCTATGACGTTTCTGATGGATGGTAATGTTTCTACCTTTTCTATGATCTTTCTGACTTGGATGGTATGTTTACCTTTTCTATGATCTTTCTGATTGGACGGTTATGTATGATCTTTCTGACAGACGGATGTCGGATATTTTTATGTTCTAACCTTTTTTATGATCTTTCTGACAGACGGTATGTTCGGAGCATATGTGATTCTCCCCACTCACTGGGTCGGAGTTTCTTCCAGAGAATCTGGGTCTGGACGTCTTCGCTTTAGGAAATTCACCAAATCACGTGCACAGAGGACCTGCAAACGCAACATTCGTAATACGTTCACAAATTTTAATTGATGCTCCAAACGTCTCAATCATTAGAATAACATCAATAATTCACTTCGTTATATAAAACATGTTACTTCTGCTCTTGATGTTGAAAAAAAACAAGAGTGTCATTTCAATGATAAACAAACGTTCTTTTTCTCTTTTCACATGCTGCTACATACTGTACTATGAAATATTGATACAGTAGAACATGGATATGAAAACCCCTTATAACGAATTCATGATACTGCAAGTGTATTTATTCCCTCATAAGAGAAAAACTAAAAATGGATTGGATAACAAAGTTTGGTCATTACGAACTTTTGTTACGCTGGCCTGAGGTTCACTATTAACTGTGTTTGACTAATTAATCATTGTATTTTGAGAATCTTATAATGATTACTTATATACTGTAAGTCAATTCATGCCTCTTAAAAATCTATTTCTATAAGTCTGAATAAAATCTAAGGCTAGACAAAAGCAAAGTTAACAAGTAATTGTAGCTGCCAATAACTAATGATAGATGTATTGTGCATTCAAACTAATAATTTTCACTACGATCCTTTCCGTAATCATTAGTGGCACTATTTGAGTCTGAGTTCTCCTCTTGTAGACGACCAATGGAGATCGAAAATCTCTCAAACAGATCATCAAGACCGTGTTGCTTGCATGCGTAAAATGAATCGCCCCCACAACAAAGTCCGAGGTTTTGCTATGATCTGAGTGGAATTCAGAGTGCCACACATGCGTCCAAAATTTGTGGCATTTCACCGAAAGACTGGCAAAGTCTCTTCATAAATTGAAAATTCTCCACTGGAATGTAAACAGCGAACACACAACCTAAATCTTTCGTTATTTGGTAGATGTTTTTAAGATCGAAAAACAATATAGTTTTCCGGTGTTTTTTTTTTTTTTAGATTGTTATTGTTTGTGGGTGTCATGTTTGATAAACGAACAGGATACATTCAGTGCTGTGTTCAACCGGAATATCTCGGTTTCGGTACTTGGAGTATATTGATAAGCTTGGATGATTGGTGATTGGTATATTATAGCTTGGGTTAATGCTGCATGATTGGTTGGATTGGATGATTGGATTGATGCTTGGATGATTTGGTTGGATGATTACTTGGATTGATTGCTTGGATGATTGGTTGGATGATTACTATGATTGATTGCTTGGATGATTGCTTGGGATGATGGTTGGATTGATTGTCTTGGCATGGATGGTTGCGATTGATTACTTGGATTGATTGCTTGGATTGTATACTTGGATTGATTCCATCGTTTGATAAATACATCCATGTTACAGTGTGTGTTTACTTAGTTCCCGTAATTGAATGCTTTTGCTATTTAGTGCTAGAAAGGATTCCAAAGACCGCTTGAGTTGTATTTGTGTGTGTGTGTGTTTTCCGGTGTTTTTAGTGTGTTTTTAGTGAGGTTTTTATGTGTTTTAGTGTGTGTGTGTGTTTTAGTGTGTGTGTGTGGTTTAGGTGTGTGTCTAACTAATTGTATTCCAGCAAATACAGGAACTTTCCTGGCTAAGTATGGCTCCTTCACTTAGACCCGTGTAAACCATCTGAAACACGTTACGTTAACTTGATATCAAACCAATTAAAATCCCTTTGTAACAAACCAAATCGATGAAAAATTACACAATACAAATGATCTCTTCACAATGGTATGTCATTAGAATGCAATATAACACTACGTAACACAAATGAATCCCGGTACAGTATAAATGATAATGAAGGAATTACACAATAACAACTGAAAATTATTGCAATACGATTGGAATAATCAAATATTCAACGCTTAACACGTTAACTAAAGTTTTATTAAGCGATTTAGATGAAATGTTGCACTCACCAAAAATAAAAACAACGTATCTGTGCTCTTGTTATATGAAATTTTGCCAAAAATTAAATCGCTAAATATTGACAACGTTAAGAACAAGTACGGTTGTTATTACATTAAAAAAGGCCCAATATTTTTTCTTCTCTTTAAGAGAAATAACGGTTGCCGATGTCTGAAATTTAACCTTTATCATCGCTTTTAGGAATGTAAAATATATAACAGGCATATTCGTTAACAAAAATTGGAACTTATTCCTAATTGATAGCATTATGACAATCACGGATAAGACAGTTTCCCGCATCTTTCAAAATGAGTCAGAAAACAGTCACATGCATACGATTAGTTGCTCAGGAAAAGATAATTGCAACTTTGTCGAGCAAATGAAAAATATATTATTGTTATCATTATAGATGAAAATTTATACTGAATTTGAATTTGCTCGAGGCATGACTTGTATGTATTTTGAAAGAAAAACCACCTGAATTTCGATATTTTTATTGAAAATGGCATTTTTGCCAAATTTTTTTTGTTAACTTCAAGGCTATCGGTCATTTGACACAAATCATTTTACTTATCCAACTTTGAGCAAGATTTTTTGGCGTTTTTAGCTAATATAATCCTTATTTGACAGCAAGGGTTTTGAGCTCCAAGTAAAATAATCAATATTTTGGGCCAGTTGACTTTAGAAACGTACCCTACCTTCTTTGTTTATCTCTT
>CAJDSM010142898.1:99-12052 GCA_903981925.1 Ostrea lurida | reverse complement strand
TGGGACTGGAATTTATCAGATTTATTCACTTAAATTAAAGTCAAACACGAGATAAACTTTCTTATTAGTACATAATAGAATAAAAATATACACAATCCTAAAATGGCACTTCTACAACCAAATAAAACTTGTCCCATTACGTTTTCTTTCTCTCTACTAGAATAATTCCTTCCCATATCAGATCGTCAAAACCACTAAGCGTTCACATTTCCTGCCTAAGTGTTCCCAGAAATTATTTTTCAAACGCCATCTTATATGATAATGGTGTATAAGTAATATTGATGTACCTTATTGCAATGGTGAAGATAATCAAAACCTTTGATTGTACTGTATAAATGTTTTTATACCCTCTTTCTCTCTTCTTTTTTTAATTTTTAAGAACATTTTGTTTTATATCAGGAAATATCATACATGTCATTAGGTAACAATGTAATGGTATATTTCTGTATGATCACCCAGCTCTTTTAAATTTCATGTCTTATTGTTTATATTAATTTGTTTTTCACTGAAATCATTACGCAATTTTAATTAGGAACCAATGTATATGATATTTCTGGGTGATCTCTTTCATTTACATTGTCATCTCAGTAAATGACAATCCATACAACCAGTGGTGTTTTAATGTAGCTCCATTTAACAGGCAATAATATCGCAAACTATACATCAGCCTTGACTTTACATTGTATCTTAACTCTCCGTATTTCGTACTTCAAAGTGATACTATTTTCAAATAAATCATTTGAACCCTTTCCCTCTTTATTAACTGTCTTATCAAAAATGTCTCTACATATAGATAATTATACGGTACCAATTTTATGCACGAGATGCGCTTTTGACAAAATTTGTCTCTTTCAGTTGATGCTCAAACCGAAATGTTGGAAATCCGAAAACATTGAAAGCAAAACTTATAAAGTGATCAATGTGTGCAAAAGATTTGGGGCAAAAAGCTTCGAAGATACAGAGCTATCCTGAGGAAGATAATCCTTAATTTTGATATGATTTCTAATTTTACCAACTGCAATTAAATACATATCCGTATTTCAACGCTAGTAACATAGTACAATAGCAACTGGGCTGTAGAGACCCTCGGGGGACTAACACAGCTCCACCAGCGAGGCCTCGAACCGCAGGGGTCATAATATAAATACATCTAATAAGTGTCCGAAAAGGTCCGAATCAGATTTTGAATCGATACCACCACTGTTATTTCGAATCTTGCGATCGAAGTGTGTTTGTCCCAAGCCAAATCGTTCCGTTTCTGTATCTTAGCACGTTCTGCTTCTCAAAATGTCACCGTGCATTCGTTCGTTCATTCCTCTGGTTGTAGTAAAGTAACACTCAGGGTATATACAATATACTGTTTTTGAAAGATTTCTGATAGGAGTTATTACTTTGGAATGTAATCACTAGTACCTACTATAAGAGGACTATCTTTTAATGTATCATCATACTCTAATAGACGACTACTTTGGAATGTAATATCAGTACTAATATTAGAGTACTGCTATTACATGTAACAATCATCTACTACCTGGCACAGCAGCGTCCCGCTCCTCCAATACTTCAAAGAATAAAAGGGTTAGACTTGGCGATGTTTCTAAATCCCCGTTAACATTGAAAGGTCAACAAGCAGTCTGTGTTGTTTCCACAAGTTTTAGTTCTGGTGTAGCGGAAATTAGCGTCGGACGTGACCAGAAATAGGGGACGGAAGTTGTGGTATGCACATAATTATTATAATCTGCGTAGTTTTACCCGCAGGTAGTAAACAACGTGTTAGTACTTGAGACCCTCCCTGTGAAAAAAAAAAAATATAGTTACTCATTGGCATAATACATATAAGTATATACATTGATTACACTAAAATTCCACAGTGGGTCGGAAAGTTAAACAAAACAAAGGTGTTTGTTGAAAACACGAATGCCCCGGATTCCACCATGCCAATGGGAAGGGCTTTTCGAAGGGAATTAGGCATGTGAAATTTGAAAAAATCTATATTACTTGCCCATTCAAAAGTTATGGCCGCTATTTAAGTTTTTGAAAAGTAGGCCAAACTAAAAGGTTCAAGGCCAGCGGATAACAAAATGTTGGTACCAGTAGAAAGGGCTTGTCATAAGGAATACACCTTGGTAATACAATGTCCTAACATCTACCATTCAAAAGGTATGACCAGTATTAAAGGTTTTGAAAAGTACGGTAATAATTCAAGGTCAAGGTCAGGAGGTCAATAATTTGATACCAGTAGAAAGGGCTTATCATAGAAACATACATGTGTAATATGAAATGTCCCAATCACTTGCCCTTCAAAAGTTATGGCCAAATGTTAAAGTTTTTTGAAAAGTACGGTCAAACCAAGGTCAGGAGTCAAAAGTTTTGGAACCGTAGAAAGGGCCTTGTCATAAGAAACACAAATGTGGAAATTCCCATCCCTTGCCATTTCAAAAGTTATGGCCAATGTTTAAAAGTTTTTGAAAATTAGGTCAACTTCCAAGGTCAAGGTCGGAGGTCAAAGATTTTGCTACCCAGTAGAAGGTTGTTTGATTGATTATTTATTGTTTTCGTCCTTTTGAGTGGAATATTTCACTCATTGACAACGTGGACCATTGCCGGTTGAAGGGCTGCAAATTTAGACGCTATGCTTAGCACTCATGGCTTTTAGCAGGAGGGGTTCTTTTGCGTGCGAGACGGACCTCCGTTTTTAAAGGTCATATCCGAAAGGACCCGCTCAATCTGCACTTTTAAATGCCCGAGCCTCTTGGCGAACGGAGCAATCACTAGCTTATTTTCAAATCTAAGGTTTGATGCGGCGAGTGCGAAGTACGGGGCTCGAACGCACGACCTCCCGATCACGAGAGCGAGAAAGTTCTATCACTGAGCACCGGAGGGGCTTGTTCATAAGAATACACATGTGAAATATGAAAGTCCCATCACTTAGCATTCAAAAGTTATGGCAATGTTAAAGTTTTTGAAAAGTAGGTCAAACTTCAAGGCCAAGGTCAGGAGGCCAATAGTTTTGGTAACCAGCTAGAAAAGGGTTGTTCATAAGGAACACACATGTGTAATATGAAAAAGTTCCCATCACTTGCCATTCAAAAGTTATGGGCCAATGTTAAAGTTTTTTTGGCAGACAAACGGACGAACAGCACAACGGACAGACCAAAAACTATATGCCCACGAACGAAGATTCCGGGGCATAAAAAGAAATGCGACGAAAAACAAAATACTTCTAAGAATAAAAAGTAGAACTATGGTCTAAATGTTTCGTGTTTTTTATTATGGGGGGGGTGTTTTTTTTTATATTTTTTCTTTCTTATTTTTGAATACAACAATACAATATATACGTTTTCCTTTGGAAGTATAACATACATTGCATAGTTATAAGATTGCGAAAATGATATCTTCCGGTGTTTCGGTTCTAAAAAGTGGTTCCCATTTGGTAAAAGCAGGTCAATTGGATGGTTCTCCGCAAAGTTTTCCAAGTAGACCACTAAAACCAATCCTGCAAAACGTTTAAAAAGTTTCAATTTACACCATAAGTTGAAATATTTCAAAACCATTGACAAATGAAGCTGGAAGAACAAATTATTGAAAATAGAGTGCAAGTTTAATTGGAACTGACAGAATATATCTATGTATGTATGAAATATGTTGTAAGTTAACTTTAAAATAGCTTTGGTATACATTATAACAATACCTTCAATGATTTCGTTTTCGCGATGATTGGAAAACGTTAATCCGTCATCGTTGACCAAGCATCCCTAAAGGAGATGCCGGAGATGAACAACATCACAAAGATGTCTCTTACCCAGTGGCATTTCCAGAGAATTTTGGGAAGGTTCATGACAAGATACTCCTACAAGTTGGTATAGAGTTTTGAATTGATTCATATAGCACACACATGTATATTTTAGGAAATTTACATATCATTGTGAGAAAGAGGTTTACTGAAAACATAATGGGTGAAAAAACGGATGATAAACGAACAGTGATCAATTGCTAGAAGAGATAAATACCAATTGTACGTAAACCAGGATACTTCACTGAATATTCTGCGATTTCACCGTTGACAAGTTCATCAGCTACCTGATAGATTCAGACGAACTCAATTGTGTCTTGTCGTGTTGTCACACGAGCAACAAATGATGTACAAACGGAGGCTTTTAACTAGCATTACCTTAAATGTAGTATAGAGGAAAGTATTGTGTATTTGAGAAAATAGGCTGCTTCCATGCTTTTTGGACTATATGTTCCCCCCTTTTGTACTTCATATCAAACTTGTTCAGTGTAATAAAAATTACAACACCAAATTTTTAATCATATTGAGACTTTTTTTTTTTTTTTAAAAATTGGCATACTAACTCTTTGTTAATGACGACGCTGCAGCCATACAATTCATATAACAGACGAAGGACGTCTTATTTTCGTCTTGAGAAACATATAATCTGACTAACCCACACACATTAGCAAACACGACTAGGACTTCCTTCACTTTGGCCACTCAACCTTGGTATGACATTACGATTATTTTTTCCCCACTACTCGGTTTACAAGGCATTGTTTCATGGTAAACAAGAAAGTGATTGTGGCAACATCCAGAGGGGCCCCGCTGGTGAGCCATCTAAATATCTTCTATCTAATTCACAACTATTTAGGCAGTATTGACTCTGATGCTTCGACGTTGACAATTATTTGTAGAACGTTAAGAGATTTTTCTGATTTATTTAGGAATAGTCAATAACGACCTATGACTTTGGTAACTCGCCTAAAAATCAAAAGGTATCATACTATCTCCATGGGCACAATCGTGGAAGGTTTGATGATCCTCTGATGGATGCTGTGTCTTTCTACCTTGTTTTCACAAGAATATTATGCAGTACTCATATTGGACCTTGACCTGTAACCTTAAACTTGAAAATCAATAAGGTTAATTTTCTTTTCATGGGTACATTAATTGGAAGGTTGATGATTCCTCTGATTGAATATCCTTGCTTCTATCTCTTTCACACATTTGCTTCTATCTTGTTCACATTAGTTCAACACACACACAACACACACACACAGAGAGGCAGGAGAGAGAGAGCGAAGAGAGAGAGAGAGAGAGAGAGAGAGAGAGAGAGAGAGAGAAGAGAGAGTCGCCATTGGACTCACAACAGTGAGTTTGGGAGGGAATAAGAATTCTATACACTCTCCTAAAACTGTTTATAATAAATTTCTGCAACATTTTGAGTTACTCCCTTTTTTACAATTAAGTTCCGTAACTCGAAATGGAAAAATCACAAATTTGAAAAACCGGAAGGGAGCCTGCCTTTTTTAAAGTATTACACTTTCTGAAAGTTCCATCTGATTAGTGAAAGCGTTTTCAGTATTGTGTGAAAAACTGAAAAAACGTCCCTTTTCATGAAATATTTTCTATTTCTCTGAAATTTAAAATCAGAAATTTTCCAAAATCAAAGGGAGTTGACTCTCAATAGATATTTGCACTGCTCTAAAGTTTCATATTGATTGGTGCAAGCCCGGGGGGGGGGGGTTACTCTGAATAAATATTGGTGGGGGTTCGAATGTGTGGTCCGCGTTTGTCAGAACCCCCTTACCACCTAATATAATCTAAGCGCCCCGGCGGGGGGGGGGGGGGGGGGGCAAAGCCCTTTTGAGTTATCGCGCGAAAAATTTTATGAAAAAAAGTTCTTATCTCTGAAAGGTTAAATCAGAAATTTTCCAAAATCGACAAAGGAGATTACCTCAATAGATAATTAACTTTCCTAAAGTTTTCATATTAATTGGGCAAGCCCCTTTGTGAGTTAATCTCACGAAAACTGTTTGTGACGGACGGCAAAGCTGATACTAGGGGGCTTCCCACCGATACTCGGTGTGGACCATCAACAAAGTGAATTCGTAAGAAATAGTAGCTGTATTCTTACCGTTACTGTCCTTAGCTTGCTCAAAATCTAATCTGAACTTTCGCAAAGATAACATTTTTGGATACATGAAAAAGAACTCTCCAAAAGTCCGTTGAAATCATAACCAAGCCAATTCCAATGTCTTTATATGAGGGTGCGCCATTAGCCACCGGCATATCCAAAGTCATTAAGCGCATTTAATATTTAAGTACATGTATCAACCTCACGAAAAGACTAGAACATAAAAATACAGACGTACATATATCCCAATGCGTTAATTTAAAAAACAACAACAACAAAACGCAGTTATGTTGTACAGCATGATTCGATAGAATTCTAATTGCTGTGTGATTGCCTATATGTAAAAATTTCAATTATAATCATGTTAAAATATTTTGCGGCGAATAAATACCTTGGTCGGGGTGGAATGTAGTTGTAGCAATGAACTAACATCTGAATTTGAGGTAATCCTGGCTTCTGAGTAAGTCGCTAATTCCTCTATGTCCGGTGTCTCTAACTGGTTCCAAAGTATCTACAGCAGTGTAGTAACGGAAGCACATCGTAGTTAGAAAATTAGTTACGTACGGTACATTACCCATCCCTCCCAAATAGTCGGTAACGTTGGAGAGTTCCGCCTTCCTTTACACAGAGTCGATCAATTGGCAATTTTGTCATAACAACAAATATGTCACTGTTCGCTGTGAATCTACAAACAAGAGAAAATGCGCGTTATAAGATCTTGTAAACAGCATTATCTACTACGATGGACTAAACATGGAGTGACAGGGGAATACCCTCGACCCCTTGCCCGTAAAAGATGTCAGAGGAATATCAAAAACCTCGTAGCAAGATACAGTCCCAACCTGTCCATTGCTTCAATCCCCAAAGGGGGGGATATGGGTTTCCAACAACACACGAGAGAATTCAGTCGCTAGTTTTTCATGCGGCATGGACTATGAACAGAATGGGATTTGTCCACCAAAAACATGTAGAGGCGGAGCATGGCGTCCTCCTAGTCTGTGTACATGTGACAAAATTACCACAACTACGTCATCACGTACACAAAAACCTACGTCATCTTCAGTAACCACATCGTACCCCAATACAGTAACGGACAACTCTGCCTTACTCAGGTCCATATCCAACACGGTACAGATGATGTGGTTCACCGTTGGAGGTGGTGTCGTCTTCATCCTGATCATTGTCCTCGTTACTTCGTTTGTAATCTGCTCCAAAATGAGGTATTTATTTCATTATTGTATACACGTGTAAAGACGTGCTTACCTTTCCTCATCACCTTGGGTTTGTACAATAAATCTTTAATAACGCACCATTCTGTATATCCAATGGTTACTCGCAGTTATGTTTCCTCGAGTTGTACATGTATATCATATGCTCGTATGTACCGTATTCACAATTAATTTAATTTGTCTTTTTTGTATGTGACATTTATGTACTGGCATCATTATACGGTTAAATTCATAATTTAGATTCAGTCCTACTAGTTTTGCAAAGAAACATCTTTAAATTACCCTACAAAATGTGTGCAAATAACTTGAAATACTTTTTCGTGATTTTAAAGCAATAATGACATATTTTATAAAATTCCTCACATAGTCGGGGGAAAGGACATTTACAGATTTGTATCAATGAAGGATGCGTCATTGATTTTCGTTATATTACATTGTATAAATAATATACGGTACCAATTTTTATGCACCAGATGCGCATTTCGACAAATTATGTCTCTTCAGTGATGCTCAAACCGAAATGTTGGAAATCCGAAACATGAGAGTACAACTTTATAAAAGTGATCAATGTAGTGCCAAAAGATTGGGGCCAAAAAATTCGAAGGATCAGAGCTATGCCTGAGGGAGATAATCCTTAATTTTGATATGAATTTCTGATTTTACCACTGCAATTAAATACATATCCGTATTTCAAGCTAGTAACATAGTACATAGCAACTGGGCTGTAGAGACCTTCAGGGAACTAACAGTCCACCAGCAGAGTCCTCGACCCAGGGGTCATAATATAAATAATATACGGTACCAATAAAACAGACTATTTGAATTGTGAGAGTTTTCTCATTTCTAACATATCTAACGTGTGCTTTATATCAACTACATTTTCTTTAACACCTTTGTATTTTCGTGTTTTTTCACATTTCAATTAATCAAAAAGTGAATGTGATAAATGATAGGCAGATCAAAACTCGAATTATGCAAATTCATGAAAATTACATGTACTTAGTTTAACAAAAATAACTCTATATGTAATTTTAGAGTAGATTGCATCATCCTATGTTTCAGATCCCATGGGGAGGTGAGAAGAAGTAATAGCTCTACATCTTCCTCTGGAAGTTCCTCCTCTAGATACATGGAAGAACCTGGAATATCTACAAAATCACGTGGGGAGTGTCCATACCGAGGCAACACATGTTGTACTCCTATTTTTCCTGAAGGAAGTAATTGCAGCCTGCCTTCGTTACAGCGTGGGTGACAAACGAAACATCGGGGTACCCTCAAATACGTCAGAGACCACGACCAGACTCCCACATCGGGATACCCTCAATACGGTCAGAGACACGACCAGACTCCCACATCGGCATTACCCTGAATATGACCGTGGACACGCACACGCTGCTAGAGTAGACTATTAGGCGTGGCGATTTCCTGTTACTAACAAGAAAAAGAGGACTAAAACATTTAATATGAATTCGGCAAGAATGTTTCAGAAGAGTGAATGATTTTTTGCATGTACATGTATATATTTGCTGAAGCGGAATAGATACATGTATAATATATAATATTGATTAAAGTTCTTTCGCTAAGTAATTTTAATTACGTATTTAAATAAGCATTTATTGAAAAAACTTTTGATTCGTATTTTATACACAGCAGCTTTCGTATTCAATCCGTCACCCATTCAATCATCTCTCAGTTATTTCATTTTATAATGAATTCTTACTGGAGATGTACAATGTAATTTAAAGTTAATGGTTACAATGGAATAATGCAAAATCAAACAATGTAAATCACTTTGCTTCTGATATTTACATATGCAAAGCATTCTACATGTGGATACAGTACAATAATACTGGCACGCAAGTGTTTTTTTGCAGGTGCCTTTGGGTCAAACAAAACTCGATTTCATAATTGCTGACAATATATCTTAATTCAATTTACAGTTCCCTAACTAAAACCATAAAATTCAGCTACACATCTAAAATGCATTGAGAATTATCAAGTGCAAGCCAGTTCCTATCGCTTTTTGTTTTATTATTTTAGTTGAAAGGTCAGATATAACAAACAGACAACAATCTCGTAAGTCCCAAATAGAATACAAAACAAGAGTTCGGTAAACACGGACCCCTGGACACACCAGAGGTGAGATTAGGTGCTTAGAAGGAATAAGCATCCTCTATCGAATGGTCAAACTCATGTGAGCCCATTTTCTTGATCAGGTAAACGGAGTAATCCGCAGTCAAAATTAGTGTGTTAAAAAACGGCTCAACTCAGCTATGAAACACATCAGAGAGCAGTTGACCCAAATGGCATATTGAATGGGCAAATTAAAGTGTTATAAGGACCATAGAAGTTTTAAGTATTGCCTTTAAACGCGGCTGTTGAAAACACCAATTTGTTTAATCATTTGTAAGTAGCCTGCCTCAATTCGGGAGTTGACGATGGAGAAACTGAAATTGACCTATTTTTAATTTCATCAAGTTTAGTTGCTAGTTACCACTAATGCCTATGTTCAATAAAATATTTAAAAACATCAAAGTACGAAGGAAAACATGGAAGACTCTGTGGATCTTTTTATTTATAGTTTGTTGGGATATATCGAAACGATATGAATAGAAATGTCGAAATGAAGGCCACCGCTAGATATATTTCCTCTCATGTAGAAGGTGTTTTTGAATTAATTATGTCATAAGACTACAAAAACAGGTCAGTTAACAAAGGAGCACAATTCGTGTCCAATGGATTTCTAACAGATTGTAGAAGTGATCAACAAAATAGTATTTTCAATGAGGAACTCCAGCTTGCCTTTGATGATTTAGAGTACGTTGTCAATAGAGTCAGAGTGGAATTTAACAAAGTGATTTTTAGAATGACTGATCACTAGATGCGAGTATTTCCTTTTTGCATTTTTGTTGACAAAGCAACAATGTATATGTTATTTTAAAAAAGTCTCGTCTTCAATTCTCGCCGAAATTGGTTGTAAAGTGGTATAAAGTCATATGTTTGATGTTGACATGAGAAATGTTCTGGATTTCCAATTTACTAGATCTGTATCGATTTTCAATCCAATTTGCACAATACGTTTGATTACTTCTTCACACATCTGTCAATATTTTTGTAAAGAAGAAAGACGGGGATGGTGGAAGATTCCTAGATCCAAATATATCTTTGTTTTATAGGGTTTTTGTGACGTTTTGGAATCGAGTATAGTATGGTAATTCATATTCGTTCCGTTCCATTCAATATAAAGGCAAAGTAACGAACAGTGATCAATCTCGTAAGTCTCTAAATAGAATACAAAAACAAGAGTTTGGGCAATCAATGGATATGAAATGTGTTAAAAGGAAACATTATTTTGTAGAATGTCATCTTTTGAAAGAGCCGAGTTAGTGTAAGTACGATTACCAAATATTGAGTTTATACCAAGTTTGTTTAAAATGCAGTTGTAGTAATGAACCTTATAGACAATATTGTTACAAGCTTTGTCAGCTGGAACCAAGTACATACCTCATGTAACCTATCTAATTCTTGACCACTTCTGGCTTACGAAACACAGAAAGATGATGACACGCACTTTTTTCGTATTTTTCTACTACGAGATTTTTTTTTTATATTCTTCTGACACGTTTTATCCATTCTGACAATGTATCAAGTGGTTCTTTGTTATATTTAATCTCCATCGTTTGCTGTAAATCTTCTACAGAATTCATAATGGAGATAAAGTTGTGTCGCCAATTGAATGACCGATGTTCTCTGAATTTAGGACCTATTACAAAAAATTGATCTCAGATTCTCATTTTTCAACTTTCACCAGTAATGACATGTCTAGCTGGACTATAGTTGAAAGAAGACAAAGAACATTAGATTGACTGAGGATAAGATTGTCAATATTTAGGTTACTTTAGAGTTTGCTCCATAATCATAAAGTTTGGATCAATAGTGGAAGTATATTTACAGGAAATGCAGGGTGTAGACTTGAATTGGAAATATACTGGAATACACGACTGAACTTTGATTAAGATTCTGGGCACTGCATTTTCATATGCACTCAATGACAACGTACAAAATGTAAGATATTTGACTAGTCCACAAGGAAATGGGACTTTTTCTAAATACATTAAGACGTAACTGCAGTCATGACATCGTTCATATCAAAAACCTAACACACACGATGTCACTCTTCATTCACTTTTACATTACGTTAATCAACAATTAGTACCACATCACATTCGACTTACGAGATTGATCGCTGTTCGTGTGTGCGTTATTATTTGCCTTTATATTACGTAGCATAAACCATTAAGAGTTTTGAATACGCTCATTAGAAGATGCCCAAAATTTGTCCATACTTGGATTCCGCTATCCCAGAATATAGATCATGAATGTTGGAAACATAGATAGATCATGAATGTTGATATATAGATTGTGAATATTGAAATATACATTTATGAATGTTGATATATAGAAATATAGATCATGAATGTTAAAATATAGATTATGAATGAATGTTGAAATAGAGCATATTCATTGATCAGGAAGCTAATAAGATTCTCTCTTCATGTCATGTCATTGAACATTGTAATGATTTGTTTGAGTATACACCAACTGAAAACATCCGATACCATAAAACGTGTATATCTTATTATTCATCAATTGTTAACGTTTTGGGGTTCGATCTATTTTCGTTAGTAAAGGACATCTGGATGTCGTTGCTCTCTGACAGGAATATCCATATATCTGGAATCAGTTTTCTGAGTATCCGAATTTCTTGTTATCATAGACGTTATACGAGCAAATCCTTCTCTTTTCCCC
>CAJDSM010142819.1:409-12041 GCA_903981925.1 Ostrea lurida | reverse complement strand
TATTCTAACATGATGAATTAGATGAAAGTTGGGATACCAGCTTCCTGATATTTGGCAACAGAGCATCAGATGGAGAACTGGGATCTGTGTAACCGCAGTTTCCAGTTTCTGCATTCATGACTTCACTGTTTGACGTAATAGGAATATTTTCAACATGGACAATATGTCACATTTTCTCAGGAACCACATAGGCCACTTCGATATTTGCACAGAGCTTCAAGTATGAACTGGATCTTAACGCAGTTTCCTAATCGACCGCATGTCAATTCTCCTGTTTATGCGCTAAGAATATTTTTAGACATGACAAATTTCTGTCACATTTTTCTCAGAACCACACAGGCCAGCTTCCTGAATATTTGGCACAGGGCATCAAGTATGGAGAACTGTTCGTTAACACAGTTCCAATCTGCACATGTCCACTTCCTGTTTGAGCAACTTTAATTTTTTGACATAAACAATTTGTCACAAAGTAATTTTGCTGAGGGCCTTGAGAACTTGAATTTAAATATGCCTTGGTATTCAGATTAAATTGCACAAATGGCATCTAATAACATATCCCACTTTCATCTAATTCATCAAGTTAGAATATGCATTGTCATTTTGTAAACTTAACAGAAACTGAATTCTGACCAAAAATTATATTATTTATACTTTTTTGCCATGATGTTTACTTTGAAAGATGAGGTATTTTTTCAAATTGAGAATAGAGGGTAGGCATGACACATGTCTCACTGGAAGACTTACCACAAGTTTTATATATGTTAAGGGATGATTTTGTACATCTCATGATAAACACTATGACGTAACTATTTGTTGTACGCTGACGTCAAAATGCAGCCAGAGCGGCAGAGTATGTTCGAATGTAAGGTCATATGTGCCAAGCCATTTTCTGCTTCAAATTCTGTATATTAAAGAACCTAAAGATCTTCCTTCATTAAAGGAGGTTATTTATATTATGAATAACATTATCTACGATTTGGGCTCTATGTTATAAAATCGACAACCTCCTGGAATAATGAACTTTGCTCTGGCATTCTGTTGAATATTCATTTAAATAATTTAGTAATGAAATTTTATACCTCACGCAACGGTTATACCCACACAAGAGTTGCAAGGGTATAAGTTTTGACCCGTCTGTCAGATCCGTCAAGTCTGTCAGTCCGTCAGTCTGTCAGTCCGTCAGTCCTGCTATTTTTTGTCACGCGAGGTGTCCGGGCTCCTCTGAAACCGGGCTCAACGATTTCGTGATAACTTTTAGTTATGAAGAACATACTTAGATGTGCATATATGCAAAAATTCTATTTTGCAATTTTTTTTCGGGGATTAATGCCCCTTTTGAACTTAGGAAGATTTGGCGATTTAATGAGTTACTATTGGAACGGTTGTCAGCGCAACTCCTCTGAAACCGCGCAACCAGATTATCGGTTGAACTTTGTAGTGCATGAAGAAATCTGTGTAGATGCACATATACACAGGAAATTCTGATTCAATATTTGTCGGGATTATCGCCCCTTTTGAACTTAGAAAATTTGGCCAAATTAAATATATATGGAAACAGTTGTTCGCGCAACTCCTCTGAAACCGCTCAACAGATTATCGTCAACTTTGTAGTGATGAAGAACTTTACTGTGTTATGCGCATATACACAGAAATTCTGATTCCTTTTTTTTTTCCGATATGCCCTTTGACCTCTTCACCAATTATAATACTGAATGGAGGATAAGATAAATTATTGCATGTTAATGATATGATTTTATCTCTACTTTATTTTAGAAAAACAAATCCTGTATCATTATTCAATTTATGTAGTGTATCCATGTAACCGATATTCAATTATGATTTCCTACCTGATTGCCCAAAACTTACATTAAAGCAATGTGGAGCGTGGGGTATGTTGAGCTGCTCATTTTTTCTTCATTTCATTTATAAATAAATTTAAGATTTCCCAATACATGATCTTTATTCTGTATTTAATGGTATTGGTAAGATCAAATTCAGAAACTGCATGGTTGCTTCTTCCACATTGCTCCAACAAACCCCCCCCCCCCCCCCCCCCACCACCACCACACCACCACATTTATTCACTGTAACATTTATTTGGTAGTTTTTATCATTTAGATACTAAAGTATGATGAAATCTCAAGCCAGTGTTTATGCCTTTAAATTTTATATTGAAATTCCTGA
This sequence comes from Ostrea lurida, assembly GCA_903981925.1. NCBI lineage: Eukaryota > Metazoa > Mollusca > Bivalvia > Ostreida > Ostreidae > Ostrea > Ostrea lurida. The sequence goes on along the minus strand of CAJDSM010142819.1, from coordinate 9,857 downwards.
CGTATCAAAAGGATGTGGTTTATAGATTTAATAAAATTTTTTCTTGTACCACTGAAACAAACATAAATATTCAATAATTATCTAGCTCAATAGTTCATATTTTCACGAAAAGGTAGTGATTGATATCTTTATACACACAATTTAAAAAAAAATTCAGGTGACGTTTTTTGAAATATGAATTATGTACTGAAGAAATTCTTTCGCAAAAGCATTTTTGTCTGTTGAGGGTTTCCTAATATTTTCAAAAATGGCAAATGTCAACAAAAAACTATTTAAAATATTTAAATACTGGGTATTTGAACATTCTTGTTTAAAAATTTCAATAGAAACATTATTCAAACTTATTAATTCACGGCAGACCTGTGTTGAGTATGATTGATAGTGTTGATAAATTAAAATTTTAAATAAGGAGGGTAATTCAGACCTATATCTCTCCTATTGTCTAGCTTTCCATGACGAATGACTTCCACATATTGTAAAGGACACTTCAATATAGGGATATATAAAAAACTGAGAAAAATCAATGATAAGAATTATTTTGGCATGTCTATTAATTTATCCCCTTATGTGGTAAGGGAGTGAATCGCAGCTGGATGTGTGGCAAGTATGGCTGGATCCAAGAATGTCAAAAGGATCCTTCCAATATTTCCTGGAAGTTCGCGTTGGCACGTGAATGAGGATTATTACTTCTACTTTGTTGGAATCTCAGCCAATCAGATGATCTAGAAGTAATTCAATCATTTTAAAGTAGGTTTCAGATAGCGTGACGGTTCATGCTAGTGTTATGAACAGCTCTCTCGATATGACTGTGAGAATAAAATGTATTTTTTTTTATGAAAATCATACATATGGAAAGTATTCCAGTCTACGTGAATCCTATTATTAGAATGCAATAAATCTGTGTGATAGACACACACGAATTGCTCATTTTTAATTTGGATTGTGGACACACCTAGAGGGAGTATAATTTATTGTTTACTTAAAGAGGAATTGGAAAGCTATCTCACATTTCGAACTGTCACCACCTGCCGCATGGCCCTCGGAGTTTTCGATTCTCCGCATGAAACAGATTGATTCTCTATGTATGTGTGTGAAGTAACTAATTGATATTCAATATTTTTCTTGTGCCATTTGTTTTTCTGATCTTGGAATCCATCGACATATTGCTAAATCAGTGAGTTGTTATCATTAGATTTTAAGAGCGTCTATACATTAATCTGATAACCTTTCTTTAAACCATAATAGCATGCTGTTAGATTGTAGCTCCGTACAACAAGGCGAAGTGATAGTATGTAATGTCAATCCGTTAGTTACAATATTATCAATTTTAAATAACACATTGTTAATATCAACAAAAATTACGAGTTTGCTAAGTTGAGGGAGCAATAAAGAGATCCTACGACAAAACAAAAGCTTTACAAGGCTAGGATTATAGTGGGCATATGCACTATAATGTATATATTATATCTTTTTCACACATTGTGATTAAGGGTTCTGAATCATTTCCATTCCTTTCAGAATGGCTTATTTTGCGCTCACGATAAATGGTAATAATTTATCGATGAATCTTCCATATATATATTTGGGAATGACTGAGAAGAGGAAGTTCAGCGTCTGGTTAGCATCGAATTGTTCACAAATCTGTCATTTAATTGCCACCGTGAAGAATTTTGTGGTTATTACTAGAAGTTATTGGATTGTATTGATTTTTAATTATATGTATTTGGTTGAAGTAAACAATGTAGGGCGATTTATCGTTAATCATGAGTCCCATATAATATACATTCAATATACTCTAGAATAGTACGGAATGTAGCCATTCACAACAGCGTCCTCCGAACATATTAATGTCTATAGCAGTGATCATTGCCTCATAGGAGGTTATAAGCTATATTCTCTTGCTGAGTCTGTGCACTCAATCGCTCTGTGAGCCGATCGATCCTTGACGTATAGTGGGGATTTGATGAATGGGATTTACAAAATTCTTCATTCATGTATATACCTAATCGCTCTAATATTAGATTTCAATTAAGTTCATGGATCCAACATTTAGATTATATCAATCCAGTGGTTGCATAATGATTGATCACTCTCATGGCTCTATTCACAAGTTTGTTATATTTTTTCTTCCAATTAGACAATATCATTATCTATGTGTTTAAATAGATTCTCTCACAAGTTCATATGCGTCCAGATATCTAAACGGAACTCATTATTTCGCACTACAACCGCAAGTCTCCGTCATGCCAGACACTGCAATTAAAAATAAACATTTAGATACCTTTACAGTCAGATTCTTAAGGAACCCTTACTTGCGATTGAGAACCTTAGCATATTCAGATTATGCCGTTGGTGACTGCATCCAGCATCTGCTGGAACAATTGCCTAGCCAGCTCTCAGAACGCCAACACAATCTTGAAATTTTTATTCGTTCTTAAAATACTAAATCTTTTTCCGTCAATCTATATATAACCCTCATATAATTAGCTCTGTACGTTTAATTAATTTAACTATCGTGTCTCTCTGTTGTAGATTCCTTTGAGTAGTTTTACTTGTTATGCTTTTCACTGTATATTACTCGAACGCTCCTCTCTCGCTTGCACTTCAGTATTTTCTTATATTCTTGGTCTGATGTATTTTTGTCTTTGACATTTATGACCTTTTCCTTTTTATACCATATATGACACATAATGATTGAATTCTAATTCTCTAATGTTATAATTATTTGTGGGGATTATTCTCGATATAGATGTACTCTATGTTGTTGTGTTTTAGCATTTTAAATGTAACTCTAATAGGTTAAAGTTTAGCCAGGATGTGTATGAGCGAGGCGCCTTTGAAGTCTCTTTCTTACGATTAAAGGCGCTATATATCAAGTAAAAGTGTTTATTTTTATTTAATTTACTGATATGGATTTTATATAATAATTTATCCAATTTACTGGGAGTAAAAAGATTGGATTTTAGAAGAGACTTTAGGATCAATACGATATTATATGATTCTGTTATTTAATTGGTTTTGTAAGTGGAAGGTCATATTCATTTCGCCCCTTTGAGTCGGAGAGGGTATTTTGCAGAACTTAAGTATTTACAGCTATCGGTACTATGAAGTATCAAATTTATGTTTTAGATTAATTGGTTACGTCAGTTATTACGTTTATATAGTCCTCCAAAAAAACACATTACATTAGCTATTCATCCGCAGTAGTTTGGTAGAGTTGAAGCCAAGTTGGCTCTTGAGATAAGTAATGAGCCTTCATATTCCAGCGGCACCATGTATTCTACAAATTAATAGTGCTAACTCAAGCTATACTAACAATTGGAATATAAAAGCTCTCTGCGCACGAATTACGTTCAATTTACAATAAGTGGTCGCTCAAATACTTTGTAGGTTATCATATGTCCCTAGATACATAATAATATCACAAGTGTATGTAAGTGTGTCTATGAAGAGCAATAGCTATGAGGTGTCACTCTACATCAAAAGTGGTAAGGATACAAAATCAATACAATTCCTAGCTCCGCAATGGCTTGACTAACTATAATTTTTGGCGTGAATAAATTTATGTCTACGATCGCTAAATTAACACAGTATTCGCGCTCATGAACTCACCGCGACCAGTTTTAACACCCCACTGGCCGGTTTGCTGGATATCGAGGGATTAATGAGCATTTAAAACGAGATTCGTTGATCAACCCTTATAGTAGCATCAACTTTTTGGTATAGTTAGTTGCCTCGGTATAAAAAGTTCCTCAATTTAATTGCCATAGGTCTGCTCTTTTTGCGTATCAGAATCAAAATGCAGACAATTACACACCGCTCAAGACAGAGTGATCAAGTGGGTTCAACGATTACTAAACATAAAAAAAAGGCAGGGCAATAAGTTAGACGATATGACCTTGAGGGTTAAAGTCATTCACGTTTATCATATATTTAATGGGGTATAGTCAAGTGCCCCAGTTGAGAGTCAATATAAGCTTGAAATTATCCAAATACGAAACAGCAGATCTGTGCAAAGTTTCTTTGTTCCCGGATTGTCGCGTTGATTTTCGAGGTTCCCCAGCACTACTCATTTTAGTGCAAGGTAATGGACTTAATACTTGTGATGAACATTCTTCTTGTATTAAATTTAGATATTATGGACTTAGTTTCTTCAGAATATGTCTAAATTTATTGATGTCAGGTTTTGAAGGTACGACAGCGCAGTTTTATTTTGTCTTTGTTTTTTTCGTTGTGGTCTTTTTGAAGTAGGACAGTTTTTGACAAAGACAATTATGTGCTTGTTTGAATATTTTACAAAATAAGTCTGCAATAATTTTGCAGGAGTGCGGGTTGCTAAAATTAGTAGCGCATATGAGATTTTTGAGTATATATTCTTACTACGTTTTGATTAATCATTAAAAATTATTATGCTCTGTATACTGAATATCATCGTTATTGGTTTATACTACTAGTTTTGTCCTAGCCTAACTGCTATTTAGGATAAATTCAGATCTCCGCATTGGTTACTTTTAAATAATGGGCTCAATGTTTATATATTGATCAGCTTCATATTGAATATATATATATATGGAGAATTTTCTGAAGATAGGATTCGAAATTTCGTCTTCTTTTTTACTAGACTATGTGACTCCTATCTTTTTCATTCTGTTCTCTTATGCAGTTTCAATAACCGATTTAGATTCGGCAAGTGAGTTTATCGAGGGCCGAATTCTTGTTGGTACTTTATAAGTTTGTAAGAGACAATAAACAGCACATGACGATATTTTACACACTGGATTTATTGTCGGTGGGATACTCTGTGTGTATTTGGATCCGGATTATACTGCATGATCAGACAATTGTTAACGTGCAGGGTTAGTCGCCTGGTTTTTCGAAGTTACGGAGGGTGCTCTACTCCTTCCGAGGCTACCTCGTATCGTCCAACCCATCTGTGTGTCTTTTATTCATTTGGCAGGCTTTCACTACCTCATCGTTCATAACATAAGTAAATCAACACGTTTTTCCACAAGTAAATTGACAATCGATCCTGTAGGAGAGAATACGCGTTTGATCCTTCATTTTTTGAGACTATTGATGGGGTAATAGCGAATTTTATGGAGTCACAATTTATGATAATGAGTTGTTGTCGAAGCAGAAGGGATTTGGTATTCGAAGATAGCGTGCGATTAAATGTATTACATCTTAAACTGTGGGCATTATTTGAGATAGGGAGTATAGGCTAAATACAATAGTGAGTTCTCCGTTACCAGTTCGACAAATTGAAAGTCATTTTGGATGACATTGTATTTTGAACGGAGTATATTTATGGGAAGAACCTACTTATATTCGATGTTCAAAGTACGTTTGTTAAACCATAGCTAGTTGAAATTCTTTTATATTGTATATTATGATAATGCAAACAGGCGTGTTGTCAGATATTTATAGTCTCTGGTCTATGTGTCTGATAACGTAGGGTATAACTGACATTTTATCCAAGTACAATTGAATTAAACAGGGGCACATCATAACGCTATTACACAAAAGCGTGCACCCCCATATATGGTGAGCAAGACAGGAACTAGGGATGGGTGTTCCCTTTCATTTCTCGGATATCCTATATATATGAATTTAGTATTTGTTGTGTGGATGAACACGAGTCTTGATAATGTACTCGCACAATTATTTTGTGAATTCCATTTGTGTATTGATGTGCATCCAAAATATCTATATATACATTTTAATGATGGAACATTTTTTCTCGATCGTAAAAAAATGTGCTCACTTTCCTATATTAAACGGGGATGAAGATCCAAAGTTTTATCCTTTGTTGATATCTGATTTTACCTCGAAGTTACTCTTACCATGTATGAGCGAATGAGGGTAAGATATAATACTCTCTGCTTTGTGACTGTTTATCTGTTTCTCTAGTGGATGCGGACTTTCATCTTTTGCCAGGAAGTGTTAATTGTTCTGTTCCTTTCTACTGCAATGACTCCCGATTTAATATTTCAACCGCTTTTTGTTAAAAATAGCTATTGTTCTAAAACAATTTGAGAACCGTTTTGATAATGAGTGTTTATTCTATTAACCTATTGTTTTATAATATTAAAAAAGGAAATAATTTTAATAGGGATTCACTTATATACCTTTTTTGTATTTTGTTATTTTTGAGTGCTTATACAGCTTTCTTGTTTTAACGGGAGCCTCTTTTGTATTAGATAAATATTAATTGCGTTCTATATTAGCGCGTTATAGAAATAAAAAAATAGTATATAGAATGGCTCCAGATATTAATAAAAAAGTTAATATTGTATAGATTATTGTTTTTTCCCTTTTTACGTTCTCAGCTAATTATTTCTTAAAGCTTTTAGGAACTTCCGAACATTAGATAGAATGTTATTTACATTATTTCAAATGGTTTACAGGAAAAAGAGTCTTGTAAAACGGGGTGAGTTGACTCAGAGGGAGTGGCCCAATAGAGAATTGATGCTTTGGATGCACGGTATCGTGTAGTTTTAGCACTCACACAGTAGATTAGAGTGTCGAACTGGAGTCAAACACTACACAAACAGGCTTTCAGCTCAGAATAAATGTGTATCTGAGTACTATATAATGGTCATAAGTGTTAATATACAATTTTTTTTTGTTTTTTGACAAAAGCTGCGCATTTTGGCTATAGGTCTCGACATTTCTACTTTTTATAATCTTTAACAACTATTCTGACTTTTGTTTTGGATCTTTACTTTCTCTTCATGGTAGCTCCTGTCTTTGAACCCCTGCTCTTACTTTCTTACGCTTGTGTTGTCTCGCCTCTCTCCGCATCTCTGTCTAGACTGACTTTCTCTCTGTCTGCTTTGTATAACGCTCGTAGCGGCTACCATCCAGGTGTTTTATATTAACCGGTGTAATTCCGCGCATACACCCATCCAGTTTGCTAGCCAATTGATAAACGCAATTGGTACGTTAGTACGCATACTTGATCGACACATGTTGTTTTAATAACTCGAATAAAGTGGGATAAGCAGGATGGTCACTCTTCCTAATCCCACAAAGGCTTGTAGGCGAATGAATTTTGCATGAGCATACAGCCAGTATGCTTATCTGCCGATAGTTTCAAAGTATAGCAGGAGACGGAATCATTGCGCAAGAAATTACGCGAGCGACTGCGCTCGCTCTATTACTAGCAATAGACACTCTTTAAAGGGTATCATCTTTTAAAATTACTGTACAGCTTAAATGTAACAGTACCCATATTAATTATAGCCGTCTTACAACCAACTGTACTAGGTGTGGTTTTTGTTCGGTTTCATAGTCGAACTTACAGGAGTGGATAATGCTGTGACCTAACGGAACACATTTATGATACCATTTTAAGTTTATTACGTCTTAATTAGTTTGGTTGAATTTATTGAAAATTCGGGTTTATGAAATTATCAGAGGTTCTGCATATCGTCACTTGTTACGTGAATCTAATATTTCAATCTGTTATACGCCATCAGTGTGGAAAAGAGACATACTTGCACTCAAATCCAGCCTTTGCGCTGAAGAGAGCCCTCGCCTACCACAAGAGATTCAGATTTTGACGGCGTGTTAAAAGACATTTAGTTAGTGTTTTGTACATCCGACAAGCTTGTTTTCCTAGGGAATTTTCCCGTGTCTAGTGTTTCTTCGTATGAGGAACGAATAAGTTATCAGATGATGCTCTAACAGAAATTTTCAAGCTTTTATTCATACCGTTGTCTCTTTAGACCAACAGCGAGATACGTTGTACAAGTATCCTCAAGAATATTGAGCGACGTTCAAAGCGACATTAACAATTCAGACAGCTAAAATACAATTTGAGTTTAGCTGCGAGCATTTAATTACCACACCCCAAACCCTCCTAAAAAAAATTACATCCGCTGATTAATGATCGTTGCTGTCGATAAATGACTGGCGATCGTGTTAAAGTCGCACTCTGTTTATCTTAGTTGGCATATGATTATATATTTGTGATTTAAATATTCGGTTGGGGATATATTTATAACCACATTGTTTCTCCTATTTCCGCGCCAAGAGATTGGAAATATTTAATCTGGTAACTATTTCCTAATTCTCTAACCTATTCCAATATACGGTGTACTCACTTTGGTGCCAAAGAGATTTGACGCCATTCCTTATATTATTTTAACTTATTAGATAGATCAGTTAATCTGGTAGGATATACACAGCGCATCCGTGCTACTTTCTCGCACTATCTCGAGTTCGAATTTACTTGGTTCATGCCCAATACCATGGTCCGCTATAGCCCTATCATCAGAGTGCGGCACATTGATATTTGCACTACATTCAGAGTGCATAGGAATCAAGTGTTATCCTTGTTCTATCACATCAGTAGTCGTCTTCAGTCATATAAGCAATATTTTCGAGTTTCAATAATGTAGCCACTCTGGTGACATTCCATTAAACAAGTCAGTGTGCATATTCCGTATGCATATTCAAAAGAGAGTAGGTGGATGTTGGCGAGGGGTTGGGGTGATGTCCATAGTAAATGAATCAATACCTTTTACACATCTACTTTCGTATCTACACTTATTGTTCTAATAAATATCGTTCACATATTAACAAGATATCATACTTGTTTATAGCGTCCAACTGAACCAGATGGTCATGTTTTCAGTCTTTTGCTTCTCGTTTTATCGTTTAGTGCCTCGTGATTTTTCCATCGTTCTGTTGCTCTGTGCATACCTGGTCCTCTATAACAGTTGTTTTCCTGGCATTTTGATCGACTTCTTTCTCAAGAACCACCTGAAGGCGGACAAAAGCCAAAATGATAAGCTAAATGTCCTAACTTGGTATATGCGATCATCCTTTTGGTTTAGTGGAGATGTGTCGTAACAGATTCAAATTGGTTGTAATGAAAACTGAAAGGTTCGTATCAGCCTTCCTGCGTTCCACTAATCCTGGTAAGAATGATAATCAGCCAGAAAATAGTGATATCTCACAAATATTATAATTTTTTTACTGGTGTGTACATACGCTAATTTTCTATTTTGTTACTAAGAAAAACAAGCATTCTTTTGAGCCATACCAAGAACCACTGGACCAGGTAAAGCTGAATATATTGTATTGCATAATTATTGTAAAAGTCTTTCAACTTGCTCCTTGATTATTTAGAATGCGACTATTTCAAATGCGTGTCTGGCTATCTACTATCAATTATTTCAATTGAACGGTTTCTGGAAAAGTGGAGTTGACTCGTCGAACTTATTTGTCACAGACAATAGCTAGTCTGGGTTGGTGTCAGTCACATAAGTTATTAGATTAGGCGGAAGACACGTAAATGAATTATATTTGAGGCTGGAATCAATAAGATCTTTAAATAATGTCTGGGCTTCTTGTTTTCAAAATATCCCCATCATGAAGTCCAGAGAAAGCTGAATTAACTATTATAAATAATGGAATGATTCCATGATATAGAGGAGTC
>CAJDSM010142749.1:0-12517 GCA_903981925.1 Ostrea lurida | reverse complement strand
TGGACAGACTGTGACAAAGAAAGACTAAATGGAGATGCTGTGCCGACGCAAACAATTGGAACCCCCAGAAGAAGCGGTTACATTTCGGGACAGCGCACAGCTGCACGACCAGCAACCGACCTTGCCGTTGCAAGAAAGCAAGAAGGGGTCTAGTCAGAAAGAGAGGTTGCACGGGTATTTACTATAATACGTTTAATAAACTTTTTATTTTTTAACACTAAGTTAAATTATATATAACTCTCTCATCTCGCTCTCTCTCTCTCTCTGCTCTTCCTCTCTTTCTATTACTCTCCTCTCTCTCACTCTCTCTGCTTCTCTAGTTCAGCTAGGATTTCAGAGGGCAGGGCGCATAACAGAGGCAAAAGGAGCACTTTTGTTTTTGAAAAGGCACATGGAATATCAATTTGCATAAAAAAATATCACTACAAATCATTAAAAGATCAAACACGGCGACAAATCCGATGAACAAACACTATAATAAACAAAAATTAACAATATACAAAAAAAATCACCAAAAAATACATACAAAAAAATCAATAAGTTAAGCAGATGAAGCAAAGTGGGTGCCAGGGGCAAAGCCCGGTCAAGCCTCTCGGGTTTTAGAGCTTTTAATTTATCTTAGAGTATAAATTAGCTATATATCTATACACATATGAGTTTGGTCACCAAAAGGCTGGGCCCCTTCCCGCTCCTAAACCGGCCCTGATTCTGTGAACTTAGAATTGATCACTTTCGTTTCTTTACCCTAACAGTATAAGAATATAGTTAATCATCTCTAACTCTAAAAAAGCCATAAACCCATGACTTCCCAGGGCTTCATACAGATAACTTTTAGATAACCCCTCTTTTACGCCCCCCCCTCGACACCTGATCGTTATATGTGGGGACGTAATAATATGTCGCGGCATGCAGTCTGCTTCGGGGTGGTCAGTGGTATCAGCCATACTAGTATACTATTAATTATCGCTAAAAATGTTTATTATTAGTGACAAATCCAGTTATAAATTCGGCACTGTTCGAATTAACGAAATATTTTGGCTGCTGTTGAAGAGGTGCACGAATTTTAGGGGGGGGGGTAGTAATCGTCACAACATTTTCAGTACGTTCATAGTGCACTTCTTTCTGTGTTCATTTCGCCATATCAGCTCCACTATACATGTTAATCAAGTGTTACAGATCGAGCAACGAAGTCAAAAATGCAAAATGTAAAATTTTTAAAAATTGCATTTCATAAATCCGCAAACAATCGAATCATAACATTTAATTCATCCCATGCTGACAGTCCATATCATTGGGATAGAATAGTCACGCTTGCAGCGCCGTCTCGAAGAAGAATAATTCTCTGTTATAGTTATATTTATATACTACAATACAGTGGGGGATCCGAGAGGGCATGGGTCGGACCCATCCCCACCTTCATTAAAAATTAATTTGATAAATACATAGTAAATGTCAAATTAGGCACTCTTTTTCAAAACACTCCTGGATCTTCGGCAATTGTTGTGTGTGTACTCGCGTGCTTATAGAAATAAAAAATCGGAACTAAACTTTGCATCGGATCAAGGATAATTTGGATAATTAATAACTAAGTAATTAAAAATTGCTATGAAAATTTACTATACATTCACACCAACCATTAATATATCTATGTAACTATTTACTGACTATTATTCGAGCTAGCGGGCGAATAGAAAAATTTCACTCCGTTATTTAATAGTATAGATTTGTCTGTTGGTGTAAAAAAATTAGGATTACAATATTCAATTCTTCTACAATAAATAAATTCAAGTACTGATTAATAATGGATGTATGAAGAAACAAACTTTACATTTCAGCAATGGTTTGTCAAATCTCTTTGTAGATGATCGAATTAGAGAAAAATGGCTTTAAAAATTTATTTGGTTTGAATCCGAAGGATTTTTTTCGTCGTTTTTAATTAATAACATTTAAGTTTCTAGTCTCCCCCCCTCTTATCATATTCTGCCACAGATGAATCTCCTCTTTGGAATTCTACCTCCTTTCTCCCACCCTCTCTCCTTTCTCCCGCCCCTTCTCTCTTTCTCCCGCCCTCTCTCCTTTCCCCGCCCCCTTCTTCTCCCGCCCTCTCTCTTTCTCCCGCCCTTCTCCTCTCCCCCCTCTTCCCTTCTCCCGCCTCTTCTCCTTTCTCCCCCCCCGTTCTACGCTCCCATACCCTTATCACTCCTCTCAGTATTACTACTACAAAATACTGTCATGTTGTTGTTATTATATTTCATCACATCAAATATCTGAAGGGCTAACTATCTTGGGTCCATGTAATTACATTGTATCTAGTCAAATGTCACTACGTGAACAATTCTCTTGCTGTCCACGCAGTAACGTGCAAACCCGGGTCGTTGGTACATGTTGTAAAAGGCGGAGGAGGAGAAGAGAAAAATCTGCTGACCGGGGAACCCGTTACCATCAGGTGCTCCAGACCACTGAACTATCCGACCGATCGTCCACTTTTCATATAGCCGTACTACTAACATGTATAAGCCAATAATTTTCGATCATGATTAAAAACTTTTATTGAGATGATCCACTAGATAAAGGATGTAATGAAATCATTCACATATTACCCAATGGAATAACGAGAATTGATAAATCTGCGACTGACTTTCAATAACAATCGGCACGTCTGTGTACACAAGAAATAGGACCCTCCCCCTAAACCCCGTGTCGAAATAGAACCCCACACAAACACATACCGGGTGTAGATACACAATTTCAACATAACTTTCCTACGCGGAAAACAAACTTATGAAGTGCGACTATTCCGATGTTCGATGACCTTGGACAATTGACATGCACGGAAGTTCCATGTTATTACAGTGAATCAGGCAAATATTATAATGTTTTCGTATTGCAACCCGCTAATTAATACTTTTTACTTGTTTTTATGTTTTCACTAATATAATGCTATAGATTATGTTTCCTTATGGAAGGCATCAAAAATTTCAACATGCATTGTTGCCTTTAATGTTGTATTGTTCCACAGTTTCGGAGCATGCAAATATTAAACTAAGTGTTGCCTGACGCCGTGACGTAGGCATAAATCCTTCCGAACATACCAAATTAAAAGAATTGCGGCAACACCAATCTTCGCTAGCCAAGGGTAAGTTTACAAGCTGATTGCGGTTGGGTTTCACCACATCCTATCTCTAGATTTGTCCGAAGACATACTACCATTTATGATTATCTTAAGATCTGAACATGACAATCAATAAGAGCGCACTTTGTTTCACATACAAATATCTTAAAGATAAGCGGATCGGACCCAGACCCTGGTAGCGAAGATGGGCATAACTGTACTCTGATATTCAGAGGGTGGATCCGTGTTTAACGAGGAGTAAGCATCCCCTGTCGACCGGCAACCTGCCATGACCTTTATGCTTGATCAAGTAATGAACTATCTGCCTAAGATGTATCTTACGAGTGGTCTTAAGACACCAATTAAGCGCTATCTCACATATCACTATAGCGGTCATCACGTGAACTCTTAAGCGATTATATAGAGTTACCGTATTAGTATAGGCGATAACGGGATTGTAATTAAACCAGTTATAACTTTTTTCATATTATTAATAGAAAAAAGTTGGCCCTGACCTGAAGAGAGCAAATTTCTACAAAAGATATATTATTTTAGTTCGGAAAAAAATTAGCTCAAAAGTCATTGAAAAATAGTGGTGTTTACGTCATGATTAGCTGTAAATTACGAGCATTTGTGAATTTTCGGCATTTGGATGTATTAAAAACGTATTTCAACCTTATTTTCAATATTGACATCTAGTGTAAAAGGTTAAACAGTAATATTCCACACCCCTGATGTCATATGAAACATGAAAAACATCAGTTCAGAACAATTATTATGCTTCAAAATCGTCAGAAAATACAGATTTCACCGATATTTCAAAATGGCGGACGCCCAAACCGGAGTAACAAAAGCGCTTAGCGTCATGTTGAAATGTGTTATTTTAAAATCTGTTAATCTGTGGTTATGAAAAAGACTGACAAGAAAAGAAAATCACTTGCTTACCCATGAATTCAGAATAATGTCCTTTCCTTGACTGACCACAAATACAAGCTTCCAAATGCTACTCTTGGGCAATATAAATCATTGAAATTCTTAGAAGCATTGTTCTTTTATTTGTACAAAACAAAGGAGACTTATATCTAATCAAATTATATTGGGTTTTGTTTGGAAGAATTGTGTTGTTTTAGCTATCGTAATGGTTTGAATACATATAGGACCTATTTCAAAGATAGCGAGCAATGCATTATCAAGTAATAAAAACTTGCAGGGAAAACACACAGAATTTGACTAGTGACACCTAGTCATTCAATTCCCATAAGCGCCACATAAGTTAAGCATGGAGTTTATTCATCATCATTCAATAATCATGAGATCATTAAGTAATCAATAATTCGCATATTCAACATATTTTTGTCACATGTACATTTTCCCCTGTAGATTTAAGTTTTCATTCTAATAAAGCCAAAACAACTAAACTGTCTATCGGACTAAATCCCCCGCGGGGACACAAAAATGAACACAACAGATTTTCTCAGATAACAGAAGTTGGTCTAATCAATGGGTAATATAGTATATAATTCTTTTAGGGGAGGAGGTTGTGACTGAATGAACTAATGCATGCATGGGGAAAAATGCCCTATCCAACGTTCAGATCGTACAAAAATTGTCCAATAATAAAATTCCTACAATATCCCATCTCCTATAATTCTAAACACTCCACAAAGTTATAAAACCCTGCAAGTCGTTAGAGGAGTTCGGACAAGCGCACTGAATGGCATGGTCTTTTGGTGAAAAATGCCCAAGTCGCAAACTTTCATATCTTGGTACAAAATTGTCCCAAAAATAAATTCCTGACATATGCAATACTCCTTATTTCTAACACTCCACAAAAGTTTCATAAAAAATTCTGCAAGTCGTTTAGGAGGAGTTGCGCGACAACCACTATGCATAGGTGTTTTGGTCTGAAAAATCCAAGTCCAAAACGTTATATCTTGTACAAAGAATGTCCAAAATAAAATTCACTGGCGAGCAATATGCACATCTCATTCATATCAAGTATTCACACCCACAAGTTTTCATTAAAAATCTGCAAGTCTTTAGGCAGGACGTTTGCGGACAACAACATATTCACAGACAAGGTAAACCTATATACCCCCCCCCCAAACTTCGGTTTGCGGGCGGAATCAAATTGTGCTAGCTGCTACTTCTGTTTAATACTTGTAATCGAATTGAATTAAAACTCTGGATAAATTTAATCAAGCGTGAATGGTTGTAAGAAATTTAAATCCCTTAAACTCATTCGTTCCCTACTAGGTCCGCGGAGCACGAAAATGATATTCGCGGTATTTAATTCATCTGATACTAACTTACCGTTTAGTCTCTTGTCAAAACAGAGTTGTCGGACCTAATTATAGACCGAAATAGTTTCGATATGATGCGATGCTTAGGATGTAAAATAAAAGTCTTAAAGTGTTTTCTTTAGATTTTGTTATTCAAATCAAATCAGTAAAGTGGGTTATTTTGTATCTCTTCTCTCTCTCTCTCTCTCTCTCTCTGAATACATTGTCTATAGTGAGCGAGTCCTCACAACGCGCACTTGGTCTATTGTTCACCAACTCTTTCAATCGTTCTATAAGAACAGGTTTTCATTCATTGATGTAAATTCCAAAACAATGTCAACATACATGCTGACCTGTATACATATTTGAAACAAATGTCCAATTCCTTTCTTATGGTCAAAATCCAAATCACGACCACTAGGGAGAAATCTCTCTAATCTGTCCATGTCAAAAGCTTGATCCGTGAGTTAAAAACAGCTTGCACATTGATGGAATGAACAATTTTCCTAATATTATTCTTTAGATGTTTTTTTTATTCTGATGTGGCATCGGCGGACTTAGCCCCTCCCCTCTTATTTTGGGTACCAAAATTATCATTATGTATGCAAGTATAGCTAAATAAATCTCTAAATGTAAAAAGCCCTTAAATCCAGGAGCTTCCGGGTGCTTTGCCCGCTGGGTCCCCACTTGGATTCCATCCCATACCCCTAGCGTATATATTTCAAAGGACCGCCGCCTCCTTTCGACAAATCCTGCTGGATCCGTCACTTTGTGGGTTCTATCTATAGTACCTACTGTATTAGGAAATCTTGCTACTTAGTAAAAGCCACTCTTTTTTCATGTTTCATTGAGCTCCCCTTCATTTGTAGCCATATATATGTGTATGTATCTGTAACGCACTAGTAATACACTCAGTACATAAGACACACACACACTGTTGAGTAGTAATGAACATCACCAAGAATAGTCGAAAACGTCAAATGGCGAAAAATCGTAATGCCATGATTTGAAGTGAAACAGGCTGATAGCCAAACCAAAGACGCGTCCTAAGACAAGTCCGTTGAGGTCTTAAAGTTAAGATATAACCTAAGAAAAATCTTAAGATAGGATAGCTTCGAAAGACTGGATTAAGTTTACGATGTGTCGTAAGATCCTGCTAAGATATATCTTAATCTTAAGATACCTTCATAAGCATGCCTGCTGGTAAACGGTGTAATCTGTAGTCATTTTTGTTTGGAAAAAAACCTGTTATTAGACGGGTCGCGGTGGATCAGTGGTAGAGCTCTCGCCTGGTGATCGGGAGTTCGAGCCCCGTGGTCGGACTTCGAACGGCCGCGTCAAACCCAAGACGTTAAAATAGGTAGTGATTGCTCCTTCGCCACGAGCACGACATTTAAAAGTGAGAATCACGAGCCTTTCGGGCATGACCTTTAAAACGGAGGTTCCGTGTCGCACGCTAAAGAACCCTCACTCCTAAAAGCCATATAAGTGCTCAGCATAGGTCTAAATTTTTAGCTCTTCACCGGCAATGGTGACGTCTCGATATAAGTGAAATATTCTCAGCGGGACGAAAAACAAACAAACAATCAATCAATAATCAATTAGAACGTATGGATGGCACCTGTAACATCTTTTATGACTTCGACACCTTTAACATCTTTTATGACTTCGAAAGGAACTCCAGCACGACGAACATTTGTGCTACTCGATACATGTATTTACCCCGAATGACTTTTTGGCTTTGATTTACACTTCTTTTGCTATTTTATTCTCTAATGAAAACAGAAATAATATACATGTATACATTTGTAGTTTAATATTTTTTCATTTCATGCGTGTATTGGTGAGAGGATAGTGTAAAACTCGGACTGTGATGGTGTGGATGACGTCGTTACGACTGTTACCTTCGGAGTATCTGTACAAGTCTGGGAGGCCATCTGTAATTTACAGAAAATCACTAACAGAAGTCTCTCTAAACGCTGTTAAATCTATAGTCAAAAATAAATCCTGAAAGAAACAAGTCATTATTTATATAGAATTTATAATTCATTGAAATAAGGGAAAAGTACGAAGAATTAATATATTGAGTAGATTGTAGCGAGTCGTGTACTTTCTATTTTAAATCAACAATTATATTGTCCTACAAAAACAGTAAATACATGTAACATTGTTAAAATCTACTTTTAAAGTACAGTCGTGATACAAAGAATAAGTGTTCTATTTCCTATTGTATGAATTTCTTTTGCTATTGATGTTACAATCATTTGAAAATGCAAGCATGTACTAACACCAGTATATTTCCGGCAAATGATCAATATCTTTTGTGGACAGAGAAAGGAACACAGATTTGATTCCTAATCGTATTTGGAAAATTATAGTTTATGATTGTGATAGTAATCTAGTAAAACGTACGATTTTACCGGTTGTTTATTACAATGATTAAAGTTCACAGTGGTTAATTTGTAAAGTTCTGTGTAAATATACCTTAAAGCCATGTTCATTACACTCAATGAGAAAGCCAGCGACAGGGTCTCCACTACTTGGAAATGTTGAAATAGGTGTGTATGGAGTTATTTGATGATTTTTGCATTCAACGTTTACCTGAAAATAAAGCTTTCAATTTCAGTCAATTGTGTGCAGAGGTTATAAAATGTGCTGTATTTCTAAAAATGAAACAAAGGACCTCGCCTACTTGAATTCATTTTCACTCTTTTACCTTTTTATGCCTATATGTACAGAAGCCACCTTTTAATTTAAATATAATCTTAACAAGAGACCCATGGGACCACATCGCTCACCTGGCACTGTTTCCACTAAGAAGAGCATAGTAGCTAGCGACCTTAACCTGCATTTGTGGCCCCACCCACCCAACCCTCGGAAAAGGGGAGGGGGGCGTTATTTCTAAACAACTTAAATCTACTCCATTCAGGAAGCTCAGGTAAATCTACTCGTCTGGTTCAATTTGAAGCGAATGAATTTTTAAAAGATTTCTCCCTATGATTTTCATGTAAAATATTGATCCCTTATTGTGGCCCCACATTACCCTGAGGGTCATGTTGAACAAACTTGAATCTCCACTGTATCAGAAAAGCTTCATAAAATTTCAGCTTTCTCGCCCAGTGGTTCTTGGAGAGATTTTATAATGACACCACCCTATTTTGCATTTTCGTGATTTAATCTCCCTGTTGAAGGGCCAGTCCTCATGTCTGAACAAACTTGATCCCTTCACCCAGGATGATTTGTACCAAGTATTCGCTTGAATTCAGCCCAGTGGTTCTGGGGAGAAGAAGTTTGAAAATGTGAAAAGTTACGACGCGACAGAACAAAGCCACGGACAAATTTTGATCAGAAAAGCTCCACTTGGCGCCTTCGGCCTCAGGTGAGCTAAACTAGAACTGTCCCTACGGGACTAAGTACCCCGCGGGGCATCACCAATGGCGAGAAAGAGACACTTTCTCGATTTCAAACCAGAGTGAAATGCTATTGGTCACTTAGATAGCAATATCATTTTTTTTTTGTTAAGAAAAATTTAAACAAGAGGCCACAGTGGCCAGCCATCGCTCACCTGCAAGCACTGCTCAACTAAGAAGCAGCAAGTAGTAGGCAACTGTTAAATCCCGTATGTGTACACCAACCCTCGGAGGGAGAGGCCATTTACTCTAAACACAATTTAAATCTACTCCACTTATCAGGAAGCTCAGTAAATATCTACCTCGTCTGGTTCAATGAAGGATTTTTAACAAAGAATATTCCCTATATCATTTGCATACAAAATTATGATCCCTTTATTGGTGGCCCCCATTACCCCCTCGAGGTCATTGATTTGAAGCCAATTTCTCGGAAAATTTTTTCTTTCCACCTATATCAAGGACAGCTTTCATAATAATATTCAGCTTTTCCTGGCCCAGTGGTTCTTGAGAAGAAGATTTAAAAGATTTCCCTCATATACGTCATATGCTAAAACCTTTGATTCAGTGGTTGGAGGTCCCATCGTGATCCCCGGGGGGTCATGATTTGAACAAACTTGAATCTCTCATCTATGATCAGGAGGCTGTTCATATAAATTCAGCTTTTCTGGCCCCCAGTGGTTCTTGAGAAAAGGATTTTTCCCCTATAATACCCAAAAAAGGCGAAAGTTAACATTGCTGTCAAATAACGTATATCATAATCAAAAAAAAAAAACCATATTTTACAAAATCGACATGGGTAGGCAAGCACGGGAACCTCCGACAAAAGCGATACGGTCGTAGGATCAGGTTGCCATGGAGGAGTAAGGCATCCTTCTGCTGAAACCGGTCCACCCACCCATAGAACGCCCTTAAGTCGAAATAAAGTAAACGGATTACCCGTAGTCAAATCTAGTAGGAAAATTGACAGTCTAACAAAGGGGTATGAACAACAACATCAGCTCAACATATGACTTTAGGAGCAACACAGTGATAAATTGTAATCTCCAAACAAGATTCATTATAGCGACCGTAGACATTTGCGACAATGATGACTTTAAACGAGCATTCCGTTATAACCCTTGCCAGAAAATCAACTTTTTGTTAGTAGTTCGGCCTCGCTTTAAAAAGTCTCATAAGCATAGCATGCTCTTGCGTATCGAAATCAACGTGGGAGATATACACACCATAAGCAGGTTATTAGTGGTTACATTACTCATAGAAAGCGGAAAGTTGGACGACTTTGCAAATTTAAGTCATCACGCTTATCATATTAATGTATGAATAATCATATGTAAGGGTGACTTTTGAGGCCCCTATTTGGGCTCCATGTACACCCCCTGGGCGGAGGGGGGTGGTCAGATTTGAACAAAATTAAATCTTCCTATTCAGACAGTTTTCATATAAATTCAGCTTTTCTGCCCAGTTGGTTTTTTTGAGAGATTTTCCCTGTATAGTCATATGTAAAACTTTCACCCCTATTGGGGCACCCATCGTACCCTCGGGGGTCATGATTTGAAGCAAACTGGAATCTCCACTATATCAGAAGCTTTCATATAAAAGTTCAGCTTTTCTGGCCCAGTGGTTCTTGAGAAGATTTTTAAAAGATTTTCCCTATATTAATCTAGTAAAACTTATCGATCCCCATTTGCCTCATCGGTACGGCCTCATCGTACCCCCGGGGATCATGATCTGAAACAAACTTGAATTCCCACTATATCAGAGCTTTTCATATAAATTTCTGGCCTTTCTGGCCCAGTGGCTTCTTGGAAGAAGAAGATTTAAAAGGATGTCCCTATTATATCATGTGTTAAAACTTTGATCCGCCTCTTTGGCCCATCGTACCCCCCGGGTCATGATTTGAATCTCCACTATATCAGGAAGCTTTCATATAATTTCAGCTATTCTGGCCCAGTGGTTTCTTGAAAAAGATTTTTTAAATGACACCACCCTATTTTTGCATTTTTTTGATATCTCCCCTTTGAAGGGGATCCAGTCCTTCATTTGAACAAACTTGAATCCCCTTCACCCAAGGATGATTTGTACCAAGTTTGGGTTGAATTTGGCCCAGTGGTTCTTGAGAAGTCGAAAATGTGAAAAGTTAACGGACAGACAGACAGACGACGGAGAACAGGCGATCAGAGAAAAGCTCACTTGAACCTTCGGTTCAGGTGAGCTAAAAATCAATTAATACTAAAACATTACTGGTGATGCTAAATACAAACATTATATACCAATACATAGAAATTTCAAGTATTTCATTGTTTATTATCTTTTCTCATTCTGATCCACAACACACCCCCCCCCCCTAAACCATCAGCAAATGGAAAAAAAATCCTATACGTACATATACAACCAAAAAGATAAGGTACATAAAATATATTCACTTATGAAAAAATGCATGTTTAATTTGTTTTTGTAATATTCTCCAGAGAGACCCCCCCCCCTTTTTTCTCCCTATACTTCAAATATTCTAAATTATCAGAAATGCATCAATGCATAAGCTCAGTCAAAGAACACTGTATTTACAATATTTATATCAAATCTCTTTATGAATTTTTAAGAAATACTCTAACAGGTAGTTGGAAATATAACTAAGTCCACACAGTGGAAAAAAGCCTGTAAATTCGAGAAAAATTGTCCAATCAGTATGAAAATACCAGGTGCACATCTTCATATAGTGAGTAATGATCCATACATTCATTTCTTAGAACATGCCCGGACAAAATGTCCAAGTGCATATGTGGAAAAAAGCATGTAAATCGAAAAAAAAAATTGTCCGATCAAATTGAAAATACCAGGTGCACATCTTCATATGGTGAGTAATGCATATACACATTTTCAGAAAATTCTGTGCACTGGTTTCTTAGAATATGTCCGGACAAATCATGTCTACAGACAAGACGGACATGCTGATTCCAATATACCCCCAACACTTTCCGAAACTTCGTTTGCGGGGGGTATAATAAACACAAGATAAGCCTCATTATTGTGATACTCACAGGGGAACCTTTAGTCCATTTACTCCTATCTGTGCAATTGCATTTCTGGATGACAAAGGCCTCGGACGACTGGTGTTTGTGGATTCCGGGACACACCGCAGCTCTGTCGTCCTCTACGTGTAAATTTTCGGCAATAGACTCGATTACTTGGATTTTGTGGTGGCTGCATTCAAGTTTTACCAGTGGTAAAGTGGTTGTGGTAGTGGTACTCGTAGTAGTGGGGGTGGTACTATGTGCTAAAAGAAAGAGGCGATATTTTTAAATATTAAATAATTTGAAACGGTATTTGGGAGTGTTATGATAAGTTAACCGTATACCCTCTAAAAGTGGACTTTTAACATAACTTATGAATTATGTTTTAGTGTAACAAAATAGACTGTAAATTTTGAGTTAAGCAACAACACTCTAAAGAATTATACATTGGATATAACTTTTTTTGGTTAGGTGCGATAGTATTTATTGAAGTAGCATAATCTGTATCTTTTGAATTTTTACACTGTGATTTCTTATATAAACTGTAAAAATGTGAACCACGAAATCTGCTCGATCAAAATGTAAACAACAAGCGAGAAAAAAGCCTCCAAAGACATTGTGTTTAAAACGTGGTAATTCTATAAATGGAAAGAGATATACATGTACGTCATACTGTCACCCGATCTCCTTATATGGAAGTAG
>CAJDSM010142739.1:476-11025 GCA_903981925.1 Ostrea lurida | reverse complement strand
TGCATGTGTTTTTCAACTTTCATACAAAAGAACATCTTCGCTAGCCAGGGTTTTTCGGTCCACACCGCTACCCATATACCAGATAACAAAAGACGGACTTAGAAGCACATGAGTCACTACACATCCGAAAACAGGAGAGGAGGATGAAATTGGGAGATGTTCAGTGAATGTCATATTTCGGATATTTGAGGTTCCAGTGATAGATGGTCCCTTGCCTATGCAGGTGCCATTTATACAAACGAGAGCTATCATCTGATGGCCATTGTCACTATCAAATTCTTCAACCTACATGAGTATTTTCAATGGAACTTGTGCTTACTATCTACTGAAGGACTTTTTATACAACCTGAAAGGTTCGTCTTAATCTTGTATCTAAGTTGCGTTGCATTTATGGTTCCTTGAAGTGTTCGGTTTCTGGGTTTGCTAAAGGCAGGTCAGTCTTTAAATTGTTATGTGTTTGTACCCTATTCTTGCACTTTAGTAGTTTGTTTGTTGTTTATCTATAACTTCATATTTTTTCAGAATTTCTGTTTTTCAAAAAATTTCAAATAATGTATCAATTTGGCACACGAGCAACATACAAAGATTTTTTTTTTTTTAATGGTCTAGCCACCAGTAATATTTATCGTACATGTCCCTTTGTGAAATATTCTGAGATGACAGTAAACTATCACTACTTTGACATTAAAAGCTCGTGTCTTTTATAACATACAATTAATAGTGCTCCACAACTCATGTCTCCTCGACTGACGTACCGATTAAAAAATAAATCTCCTTTTCTGTTGTAACTCAATTTGCTAAATAATAGACCAAATTAGCAATATCATATTTCGTAAATACTATACTCTATTACTGCACTGTTTTTCCACTGAATGCACACTTCACAATCCTCGTGTTATCATCACTGATAGACAGGAATGTATGGTACAGTCAGTTGGTGTTTCTTGCTCGCGGCGGGGCCGTTAACAACATTGTATCCTGGGTCGAACTCAACGAAGCGAGGCGATTCGCTATATATTGTGGGAATGATCTCATATTTACTGTTTCTATCATGAGCATCTGACTGGTCAAGTGTTGATATGCTTGGGAACCTTTGATGGATGTTTCGTGTCTGAGATATTCGCCCCAATGATTAGGTTTGTTACAAATTTCGTTTTGATCCTTGGTTGGATTGATCCTATACTATACCGAGCTGAGTGTCTTTGATGCTGTTGAGGACTGGGGGGTCTTACTCGCGTTGAACAACTAAAGATTGAGGATTTCGTGGGCTTATCTCAGTAGCGTGCACATCGATCTATTCAGACTCTTCTGTCTGTGGTCTCCAGATTTACATCCTTCGGCGTGCGTTGTGGCATACAAATGTTAATCCGATGCTTTGTCGTTATGATTAGTAAATGACGTCTCGTTCCGGAGTTGATATTCTCCAAATGCCCGACGCCCTATTTGTTGATCTGATTATTGTCGAATTTTGGACCAGGAGTTCCCACCCTGTGTTTCTATCCCGATATCGACCCAGATTCAATGATGATGATCTGGGGCTGTTCCGTAGTGGTTCGCCATATTCTACACACTCTCTCTTCCAATTCAGTCTTTGCCGTTCCCTAAAAGGAAAAGATAATATCCTATTGTGTTAAATAACCATGTTTCGGGATACCAACAGTGTGAGGCATAGTGCTCACGTAATTAAACACTGTCTTAGCTAGTACTGCTATAAAGTTTAAGAGCTATATGAATAAGCAGAGTTCCGATTCTAACGAATCCACTATGTGTGGAAAATTAAGTAAACACTGAAGTATGACAAAATTTGGAATTAATAGGGAGAGACCGAGAGCAGGAAGGTGAATTGCTGGCTGTGGTTTTTTATACCCTAATTACTTTGCCGTTTCTTCTGTAGTTCTGAGTGGCATCTAGAAATTAGATGAGTCATTCAGATTCTGGCTGGGTTGTTTTATCCTAATATCTTTTTTTGTTAATTTTGACTAGCGGGATTTTTTTTGGTTAAGTTCTTACAAAAAAAGCGCTCTAACCTTGGATTTTTATTGATCACCTATAACAAAGCCAGATAATTCTTACCATGTTACGCGACAACTCCAAATCCCTGGGGGAAATCGTATATACAAATTTTTAGTCCGAGTCATGTTAATCAACATACATTTAAAATACCAGGATACATAGGGAAAAGCTTAAAGTTTGGGCAATCTCGCCTCTTTATAGAGCTTTTCTTATTTGTTTTCCCCCACCTCTCACATCCTATTTGAAGGTGACCAGCTTCTTCTCCTACTGATTATGTTCTCCTGTCAAACTCTTTGATCGCCTTTTGGAAATATTTACGGCGACGATCTTCTTCTGCCTAAAATAAAATTACATTGGTTGTGTAAATTAGATTCGAGTTATTTTACAAAATAAACCGATACAACCTAGGTGCACATCTCTCATGTATGTCCACAGCTCTATCCTTGTCAAACGCGCGGGTGCCTTTTACTCCGTTACTGGGTGATTTTCAGGCGGTTGAATGGACAGGAAGAAAATTACCCTGCAATCATAACATTGTATCCTGGCTATGGAGTCAGATTTTGTATTGCTCTATATTCTGAGCAAATTGCTTCTTTGGAATTGATGACAACATATTTTTGGGATTACTATACAGAGATAAAAAATACTACATATATACTAATAGCACAGTATGGCCTTAACTTGCTTTCTGAGTAAAACGCCAATTGGTTCCTTTTTGAGTTGGAAAAGAAAACGAAAAGTGGGGAATATAATGTCGTCCTGTGCAAATTCTGGCAATTGCTTACTAGACTAAGTTAGATGAGTATATACTAAGCTCAGTCTAAATATACCCACAGCATACTTAACAAAAACAATTATTAATTAGGTTATAGGTCCTGTGTAGTGCAACCATTGCAAGACTCATACCATTGTACAAAATTAATACAAAATTGTAAATTTACTTAAAATATTTCGCGGGGCACAATCAATTTTGATGAAGCTATATTAGTTGATTCAACTATCATAACAAGAAATGTACATGTCTACGATACAGTTTAGATCCTCATCTAACTGTGACTTGGTCCCCTCTAATCACCCACACAACAGAGTATTACATAGCAATATAATAAAGCCAACAAATTTTAAACAATCACTTGAGTAGTTGTAAACTAGCTTTGTCTTCTGTTGTATACAATTGTCAGGCATTTATTTCCATGAGCAGTCGATTGCATTTACAGAAAATACATCACATACAGTTTTTTTTTTTAGTTAACATTGTATATGTCAGAAAATTCTGCATGAGGTAGTAATTTCTTTGATCATAAAACTTCAAGAAGGTCTTGTTGGTTATCTTTATGGGTTAAAATCAATGTATACATTGTTTTTCGCTTTGGGTCCATAGAGCGGATGTTAGTCATCTCTCTAAGAAGGAATATATTTAACAACAAATTCTTTGAGATAGAATTGACTATGTTTCTCAGATAATTAGCTGTATATACTACGGGTAAGATACAATATATCATCTAGAAGACGGAAACCACTTTGTTACGTTGAAGCAAGTATCTTTGATAGTAGTATGGGGTCTGGTTTTACACTAGTGAAGATCCGTGTTGGAAGTTATAATGCTACATGATTAGGTGGATTTATACTGTTTTTTTCAGTTTGAAATGTATTTTAATATAGTAAAATAAATAAAGTAAATATGGATCACTTATAGTTAAAGTACAGCTTATGACTCAGTTTTCCTATCCATTTTGTTGTGGCATCTTAATGCAACACATGAAAACCAGATGTACATATTTGTTAAGTTTATCAATATGTGTCCACGTTGTAAATTTCTGATAGAGGTCGGAAGATTTTTTCTTTCAGGAGTGATTTAACAATTAATGGCACTTGGGAGTATTAAGGATAAAAACAATTATGCAATTGAGTTGAGTATTTATTATTTTTATTAATATAAATAGACTATTAATACCGTAAGAAATTGATCTTTCAATGGCTGTTGTAAGCCTCAAATGTGTTGTAAATATAATGGATATGCTGTGAAAGATGATTTTGCTGTGAAGGTTGGGCAGATTTTTTAAAAATGTAAAATAAGTATTGAATTGAAAAATTGCAAAATTCAATTTTTTACAATAGTTCATATTAGTTGGTTTTGGCCACGCCGCCTGGTAATTTTGACTGCCAGATGGGCCGTATTGAGTTGTATGAGGCCACGCACGCAATCATTAAGCCAAGAAAAGTAAAATTATGTAAACTTGGTAAATACATTTCCATCACTGCCCCGTGTTTGTTGTATCATATTTCAAATCAAAGTTTAAAGAATTCTTCAAAGGTTGGATTCCTCTCAATCTAACTACATGAAGTCATAGCGTTTAAAGCTTAATATTAGGTTCATGGGTAGAATGGCTTCCCTTCCGATATACAAACCTGTCAGGGAGTTAATCGTCGAACTGAAGCCGATAGGTTGGCGTCGAAAATCGGAGGAAACTGGTCCTGGTTAGAAGGGACGGTATACAGGTTGTGCTCAGTGCTGAAGGAGGTAATGCTGCTATCTTTCTCTAGTGTTTAAAGAAGTAAGTTGTTTAGATAAAGCTTGTAATGTGTGCAGTTTATTTAAAAATAAATTTGCAATTGACATGCACAATTTGGTAATATTAAAGAACAGTCTGGCCGGTTCACAGTCGCACAAGTTACATTCGTGTAAACAATGGAAAGGAAATTCGCAATTTGATACGTTCCATTATCGGTCAAATATTAATGTCAAACGGTTCTATGCAATTTTTTTCAAGGCAAAAGATTATAAGCATTACGTTTTTCTAATGCTACGTATATCTGAATTTTTAAGCGATAAAATTACATAAATGTAGCAAAAAAAAAAAACACTCCAATGAAACACGCCGAATACACGTGTGTATTTATGCCAATAGCAAAAATAAGAATCTTCTTGTGTTTGTTATCTAATATATTGATTAAAAATTCATGATTAATCAGTATTATACTAAAGTATTTTTAATACAGAGGGTACTTTTACAATTTTTATAGAGGGCGGGAATGAATAAAATGTACTGTTGTGTTCCTTCGCTATGCAAAAAATACATCAACACAGTCTTGATGAATATTTGGGAGCATGAACAAACAAAATAACACGGAGTAAAAAGAAGTTTTCCTTATTCTGAAGAAAAAAAGTGTAAAAAGAAGAAGAGCTCAATGAGACGAACTAAAGAAAGCTAAAAAATACTGATTAGATCATAAAAATTTCCCCATGTGTGTATAGCTGGCACCCATATAATACAAGAACTTTGTTTTTCACTTCACAATTTTGAACAGACACGAATACAACTTGATATTATTTTCCAAGGTTCCTACTCATAGCCAACAAAAGTTCCGTCTTTAAAGTCTGGTCGAATTCCATTGTAGAACATAATGAAAATTTAATCACCTTGATAACTTCACTAGAACGAATTAGAGCTGTATAAGGAAGATCTTCCAGTGATCAGTATTGTCAGGTTCACAGCGCGAGAATTAATTTCATTAATAGATAACTTAGTGACATTCATAACATCTTGCAGATTTGTTATCTATTATGAGTGATGACGGGACATTATACAAGAGAGTGATAATCGTACATTAACCACAGTAAGTTTCTGCGTAGTCATGCAGGAGGCTGGAGTTGCCAGTTACAAACCAACTATCAATGTGTGGAAGAGACCATAAGTGAAAAGAACTTGGGTGTCGGGGACCTTAAATTACATCCTTTTTATGACAAATGAGGATATCATCGCACTATATTAGGATCTAGTAAAATATAGTCGATTAATAATAACCTGAAGAAACCAGGGTAATAGAAAACATCTCAAAAGAATGTATATGGGTGTCGATGTCTCCATCGTTCATATTTTTAGCTCTAATAGACACACATATGGTGTCTTGAAGTCTCTGGGGCGGCTTTGATACTCACGCAGTGAGCTGGGAAAGGAAGCAGAATAAGAATCTCGTGGCTGAGAAAAATTACATGTCTAACACAATGACTATAACCCCTGGTTAGATCAGGAAACTAAGGCCTGTAGCCTGTTCTAATGGATCTGGTGCTTTGAGGTTAAGGACAAGGGGAAATAGGCCTGTCTATCCCGGAGAACATCTCGCTGATCCTAATAATGCAGAGGTCTCATTGTCGGTCTAGTGGTCAAGCTCTATGAACGGACGGGGATACCCAAATATTATGAGTAGACGCATGATCATCCCTGGCCAAGAGTCACTTGACTGTTGGCATTGACTGCAGATGCCAGAGATGCACAAAATGTTTAATAAGGCAATTTGCCACAGGCCTGATAAGCCGCTCAATTGTCAAGAGAAATGGGCGCTAATGTCGCGAACCATCTATGGAGACCTGTCACCTTGAGTTCTTGAGTAACTGGCAGAGAAACCGTCATGTACAGAGACTAGATATAATCCGCCGGACCTAAGTAAATAAAGTACACGTGACTTATCGTAGCTCGATAAAACACGAAACCTCCGGTCTCGCTATTTTTTGCACGGCACGATACCGTGTTTATCCCCGGCACTTAATATAATTAGTTGCTTGCCTTTGCGTGGGTGCAAGGTCATTTGAGTTTCTAAAAACTTTCTGCTAGTTATCCATACATATGTAGCAGTTCTAAAGCTAGTTTTTGAGAGATTAATCAAACATAGCTTTTTGATCTTATCAGTAAAATGAATTCATTTTATAAAAAGATTCAAGTTTGTATTTCTGGAGACCCGTCACCAGGGCATATGGGCTATTGTACTAAACACAGGGGGAGTTGCTATTTTTTTCATGCAAAGACAGTAACGTAATTGATAGCGTATTGACGTTAAATCAAGGATATTAAAAAATGGAGTAAAAAATGTAAAATTGATAAAAAAATAAAATCGCAATAATTAATTGTCCGTGACTATGCTCTTTTTTTTTTATTGTTAAATGATTGTGTTTGTCTGCACCAGCAGACAATGTCTGATTAGATTTATACGGAATATTCCTAAAATGTCTGATCCCGAGCAGTTGCATCAGAATAACTGATCGATTCAACACTCGTCATCAGAGAGATCCGAACGCCTCACAATATATACTTACGTGGCTAAATCGGGATTATACGGAGGGCATGTCTGCTACAAAACGCACACAGGGTTGAGACGAGAATGGGACATGAATATGATAATACACACGACAGTCTGAACCAGTTGCTATGATGAGGACTGCTCCGTCTGGAGTTTGTACCCGCTTATTTTTTGTTATTTCAAAAACTATCCTACTAAGTGTTAATCTGTTGATGTATCTTAATCGTGAACAGAACGATTTATGACCTAAAAATAAGCTGGTGAAATTTAGTCCATTTTTTGTAGAGCAATTTTTTTGTTCGACTATGAAGTGTACCGATCCTTGGTAAGCCTGCTGTTGTGAAGCACGTCGCAGATTCTTGGATCACGGGAGCACGGCGCCAATTTTAGCTACGCATATTTTATCCTAAAATTAAGCCCTGAAATTCGACAACTGGAGTTTTCAAAGCGTTATCAAAGGCGAGTGGACGGTGTTGAAATACAAATAAAATGCACATATCAATCGCTAGATATATAATGTGATTAATGGCCTCGGGGCTAAGAGAGTCGGAATTAATTTTTGTGCGTCTTGATGACCAAGAATCAAAGAAAGCAGTGTATTTAATTAGCCCTTTGTTGGATCGAAAGTCAAGTGACACTAAGCTGAATTTAATCATACCATGGTTAATCACCATATACCATTTGTAATTCAAGAGCATTTCATAAGGAATACGATAGTTCAATTTTATACTCAATTTCATAATGCAATGTCTAACAAAGTGCGTAAATGTCCAGCAATCAATTATGACCGTATCTGTGGTTAGCAAGGTGCGCTAATTCTAATTGGCCTTATATATATTAAATGTTACTATTAACGTTAAATCATCGCCACTGAGAGGCACTGTAGGTCTCATTGGCTTCAGCGAGGTGTAGTGTTCCATTTACAATAATGTGATATTGTTTGTAGGCAATTACCTGGATCGGACCGATGCTAACGCTAACTGTGATCTTTCCATGTCAATTAATACGAAAGAAGAAAAGATTGACACCTAAAAATCCGATCGGTTTTTACAAATTTGTAAATTTTTTTTTTTATATCATGTACATTCGGCAAATTGGAACCCTCGCGACCCTTATTAACTCTTATCTAAATTCTACCGTGAATGACAATAATGCAAAGTAGTAACATGTATGAGATGGGGAAAAGGAAATTAGTTTTTATCTGTACGACCCTGATTTCTCGTGCCCCAATGGTTTCATATCGCCACGTATTTGCACATGGCCCCCGCCTTCTTTCTAATAGTTTGATTTACTATATTTTTTTTTCTTTTGTTTTTCAAAAATGAAGCGTGCTCTGAGTGAAAGCACATGAGCCCGCAATTTTTTAAAGAGCCTGACTGATATGAAAAATGATGGAAATATGGCTGCCGAAAAATGCCAAGCATGATGACTGTTTTGCCTGCTATCGAGATGTGTTTTCATTATATCGCATAACTTATTTATAAATGTCTGCTCTTTTTGTTTGATCCACGTCCCAACCCATTTCTGAATGAACATAGTTATGCATTCATTATTCAGCTACTGGAATTCAGTATCCAAGAAGTCACACCCCTGATCGCCCAAGCTCTCTTATTTTTGAAATTGAGATTCTTCATGGTATCTACGCATATTTCCTCAACATTTCAATTTTAATTCTATGTAAAGTCATTCTGTCTACGAGAGAGAATTATGTTAGCTTAAGAGTTTCGTGCAACGTATGATAGCGGAGGGAGGGGTCATGCGTCGTCGGATATTTTATTCATCATTCCGCGGTGACTCAAGTGAAATCAATGCGAAAATCGAACTTAAAAGTCTAACCATACAATGTCTCTCTTCTACTTTATTCTCTACCTGTATTGAAAGACTGTAATTGAAGGGTTTGATTAATAAGGATCGCTAATCAAATGAAAGTTACGGGTACAGAATTAAATGTCACGTCTTTACCTCTCATACTTTTCCGCGTTAAAAATTGTATATATTATTAAATATAGATCACCACAAATAGTCTATATAAATCTTATGTGTTATTTTCTTATTCCGTAGTGGACCCGAGTATCGTGCGTCTGTGCTAGTTTGGTTCATAGTCAGTGCTAAGCTAGAAATTTCGCACCTCAGTTGTGTATAAAGATGTGCAGAATTGTGCTATTAGTAGATGACAATATCAGACAGTTGGTTCATCCCTCCTGAAGCAAATGACATGCTCATGATCTATAGATCCTGTTGATCTTCCCTACTTTAATATATAGCCATATCTCCTCTCATTGTCGTTGCCTCTTAACTCTCTCATCTCGGAGATTTCTCGTTTCGCGAGTTGTCCACGGTCTTTTGGTGATTTGGTCTCAAGTTCTTACCGTTTCTGCGGTTGAGCACCCATACATGAAGACCCGAATTATTGAATTTTTCCTAAGAACACGACTTGGTTTCTGGTACCTCTGTAATAATAGTAATAAGAAGGGAGATATGTTTTTTGTGTCTTGTACTTTTCAAAAATACTCGTTGATTTTATTTTATCACAGCACATGAGAAGTTTCATCCCAAATGATGAAAACTATATCTAAATGGCGTATAGCTACCACACTTCATGTGCATTTCAATTTTGGACTATTGTGTTGAATATTTGCGAGTACTTGGCACTCGACCGTCGCCACGTTTTCATGCACTCATGTTCCTTATGGGTCCAAATCCGGACTTAAAATCAATCTGAATGATTTATTTTATCTTTATATTTTATTCAAATCAATCAGTTACCTATTTCCGCCTCGATATTACGCCACCATACAACAAAAGTATACTATTGTGACAATGTATGGTTTTTCTCCGACGAAGCAATTGTCCCTCCCAAAGATGGATACATTAATGACTTGAAGATACGCACACTTCGGAGTACTCAATAGACCAGGAGTTATGCTATATCGTGGTCTCAGTCATCACTAAAATCATTCTTATACACCGGTATCTTGTTTTTCAAAAAATCCCTAAATCTTCTTCTCTCTCTCTCCTCATCCCAACCGGCTACCTTCTCTCTCTGTGCCTCTCAGTACTCTCTGTCTCTGCTTAACTCTCTCTTCCTTCTTCGTGGGACTTACCGGGCAACCTCTAAATCTCTCACTTCTCTCTCTCCATCTCTCCTCTATTTCTTCTGGTCATTACACCACATTCATACAGATACAAGACGGATCTGGAAGTTAGAAGGACATGATCATGACTCTACCACACTCTCATCCCGAAACATTTTTGACCTGTTTTAACAACTATAAAATCCCTTGTATCGACCCTTGTAAGACTTCATATTATTTGTTCCACTTTTCTCAAAAAATCAAGATGCTCTATTTCAATTCACTAATCTTTCTCTCTATAATCCTTGAAATGACATGCTTAATGTTGCTCAACACCAATAAATCGCATGGTTGTAGTATAGCAAACATTCCACTACAGTGTAATC
>CAJDSM010142706.1:0-10606 GCA_903981925.1 Ostrea lurida | reverse complement strand
ATCACTCCGTTTAACCAAAACAATGGGCTCATGGCAGGTGTGACCCGAGTCGACAGGGTATGCTTACTCCTCCTAGGCAACCTGATCTCCACCTCTGGCTTATCCAGGGGTCCGTGTTTTGTCCAGTTCCTTGCCTTGAATCTATTTGGGACTTTACAATATTAAGTCAAAGTGCGCACATATAATACCTATTGCTGTTTAATTGTGTTCTCTTGTTCGATTATCATTTTAGCAAGTCTAAAAAACAACTCATTGTTTATCCTGTGACGAGGGACAGATGTTTACGAAATAAGAACACAATTTTCTAATATTTCTTCAGCAGGATAAAACTCATCTACCACGTACCTTAGTCACTTGGGACATTCCATACGATCGAGTCATTCAGGGTGCGAAATGAAATTTTGTATTGGAACATGGCTTTGCTTCGCCAAATACGGATTTCCATATTTCACACCCTGGATATCGATGACTCGATCCATATTGTTTCCCGAACTGACTGTGTAAACTAATAATATAATGTTTTAACTATATAATATTTACAAGAAATTCGCTACACTAAAGTGGGAAATATTAAGTACACTTGTTGATCGAGTATTAGATCTTCTCACAAAACCGCAAATTTCTGCACTCAGCCTGTACGTGCCAATATTCACCCATGCAATTTCAATATAATCAAATTTAATGAAACTTTATACTCTATACCTCCTGAACAATTATTCTGAATTATAATGGAATATGTATTTATTAATAAAAAAAGAAAGGTTTCCTTCTAAACCCATCGAAAGACGGCTGTCCCTCGGGCCATTTAAAGTCGCTAAAATTGAGCATAATGCAGAAAATAAACAAGTCTTTGCATTTAATTATTTATGGATCTGTTCCCCAGTCAATACTGTACACAATTTGAGCATTACTAACTATAGCACACAATCGAGATCAGCTGGCAGTCAACAAACGCCCACCAGCCTTCACCACTGTCAACATTTCTTGCACTGACAATCTGCATTCTGATATTGCCGTGCTAAAAAAGTTTATATTCGTCATTTTACATCAATATTTAAATTTAGCTGCTCAAATAGAAATGAATCTTTAAATGCCTTTAATCATGCTGACGTACCATAACGCATGCACTGAATTTCTTGGAATAATAATGATAGCACATTCAAATAGAAAATACGATGAAACTTTTGAATGTTAAATCAATTATTTCCTTTTCATTTCTATTTGGTTTTGATGTGATCTATGCAATATCAAAACAAATCTTTGACAAATGGCATGGATTTTATCTGAACCGTTACAAAAAAAATATGAACAAGGCAACACAAACCTTTAATGTCCCCTCGCAACAACATAATCCCAGGCAATAATCAATATAGTGACCTAGACCTCTGACCTTGAAAATCAATAATTAGGTTCATCCCCTTTCCATGGGCAACATTTGTGGAAGGTTTGATGACCCTCTAATAAATGCTGTATCTTAAATTATTCTATCTTGTTCACAAATTTTTAGGCAATAGTCACTATAGTGACCTTGACCTTTTACCCTTGACCTTGAAAATCAATTGGATTCATCCTCTTTTCATAAGCAATACTTGTGAAAGGTTTGACAATTCTCTGATGAATGCATGCTGTTGCTTCTATCTTGTTCACAAAGTTCTAGACATACACAGAGAAATGCTATATCCCCTCTACAACTAGTTGTGATGGAATAATAAGGCAGTTAATACTTTCAGTTACTTTTATCATCTTGATCGGAAGGTCGTGCGTTCGAGCCCCGTGNCACTTTTATCATCTTGATCGGAGGGTCGTGCGTTCGAGCCCCGTGCTCGGCACTCGGCCGCGTCAAACCTAAGACGTGAAAATAGGTAGTGATTGCTTCTTCGCCAATCACATTTAGAAGTGAGAATCACGGGTCTTTCGGATATGAACTTTAAAACAGAGGTCCCATGTCTCAGCATGTGTGGCACGCTNCTAGGTCCCATGTCTCAGCATGTGTGGCACGCTAAAAAACCCTCACTGCTAAAAGCCATGAGTGCTAAGTATAGGTCTAAATTTGCAGCCCTTCACTGGCATTGATAATGGTGACGTCTCAATATGAGTGAAATATTCTCGACGGGACGAAAAACAACAAATAATCAATCAATCAATAAAATGTCTTATTAGCACAACAAACCTCACAATGGAAAGTGCAAACTTAAAAATCCAAGGCATGATTAATTGATAGTCTATTTTTGGTTGAAATCTGTCCAGTCATTGGTTGATTGCTATATTTATTTGATTTTCATCCCGTTGAGAATATTTTACTCGATCATACTGTGACGTCACCATTGCCGGTGAACTGGGCTGCATATTTAGACCTATATGGCTTTTAGCAATGAGGGCTCTTTTGCGTGCCATACCTACTGTGACACGAGAACCTCCGTTCTTTAAGGTCATCGATATCCGAAAGACCCAAGATTCTCACATCTAAATGCCAAGTTCTTTGTGAAGAAGCAGTCACTACCTATTTAACATCTTAGGTTTGACGCGGCCGGTCTGAGCACAGGGTTCGAATTCATGACCTTCCGATCGCAAAGCGAGAGCTCTACCACTGAGCCACGCTACCAGGCCTTGATCAGGTAAAAATGTGAAAAATATAATGATAGCAGCCAGCACATTTTACCACCATGTGGTGACATCAACAAGTAAAATTTTGATTTGAAATGGTCACTCAATGTGCCTCATTCAAATGACTCAGGTGAGCTAAAATTATGCCGCCTAGGAATAGAATCTAAGCATTTATTCAAAATGATTCTTCATTATGGCGCCCAATTTCATACTTCACCATCTCTTCCCGAGACTCATCCAATGTGAATTGGAACTGATTCACAGCTTTTATAAATTTCTACTTGTTTTAACCCAGCCCAATCAATGTCCCATGCGGCCTGATGGGTAATTTGTGAAAATGGATGGTAAGTTCTATATTTAGTGTCCCTCTCCGTACTTTTGTCACGATCTTGCCTACTCTTTTAATGCACATTGAGCAATCAGTTTTCTATCCATCTTTGATGAAGAGCTGCTTTTTCATGAAAACTCATGCGTCTACAATCAATCATTATTGGCAAGATTTGCATTACGAGTTCAGGAGAGAAGCATATCATTTTATCAGGGAGACGGGAGATGCAAGTTTTAGCTGGTGTCATAATCTCTTGATTGAAAATATGGAACAGATAAAGATTACGAGGGTCGATGAAAATGTTGACGCGATATCTGTCCAGTCATCAGGTTCTGTAACATGATTGAACAACTACTATAGCTTTCAAAATATGCAATATTAATTGGATATTCATAGGAATAAAATGTATGGGGTTTTTTATTATTAAAGCAATGTAAGCTATACATATATACTTTATACCAATTCTATAACTATATCAGGTTAAAAAGTTACGTAATGTCATCTTCATTTCTTCAATAATAGCTTTCTCTGACAGTCAAAAAGTAAATGTCTCGATCATATTGAAATTTATATTACCATGCGACACATCACAATTTTAGAAAGTAAGCAAGATGTGGTGATGCAAATGTTGACAAAATTCTCAGACAAGAAATTGAGTAGATTTTTACACGTAACCAGTTTGGACGATGAAATTATGCGAAGAGGCCGGGAGTTACATGTCAGGTTTAAAAATATTTGCTTACTTGCATCTTAATTGCTTACTTGCATGCATATACCATAACTTCTGTTTCTGAATTAAGATAAATTTTCCCTGCACATGCACACCATTCATTGTAAATGTCAATCCTTCATAAATATGCATGACATCTTTCATAAATATGCATTTAGCAAAAATATCCATTTAGTAAATCGTTATTTATATTGCTGCACTATTCATATGTTGGAAACATGCCGACAGATTTTTTGTAAATTATAAACTTAGTATATACATGTAATATAACGGTAATTTCTGATACATTTGACAAATTATTCATCATATGAATTGATATTAATGAAGTATACTAGTCTATTCAATGCCAAGGGAAAATACATTCAAATACCTTTTAATAAATAAATCTACAGTTTTCATTGATTTCTACCATTTCAGGTGATCCAGCCTCCTGATTACAAGTGATGCTGCAATGCACAAAGATCTGTTAGGGTGAGTTATTGATATTGAGAGTGAAATGTAGAAGGTCAAGGTCACTAAACAGGAAGTTGTCAACTCTTGTACATGCAATCAATTTTAAGTGGGTTTTTTTTCTTCTTTTGTTTGTTTTCTTATCTGATTTCAGTAACATTCACAGTGATGACAATCTAACACATTCTTTTGATTGCGAACTTTGAGACGACTAAGATTAAAGGACAAGGCCACTGGGGAACATCAGTCGTTTTAATAATTATGGATTTTGTATAGGGTCTAATGCACCCTACATACATTTTCCAAGGCTACAAAGCAGGAACATTTGATCTTAAACCTTGCACACACACAAAATAACAACCTACTGATTTCTCAGAACATACTTAATGCTGATTTCTGAAGATAAATATTATTTGACATTTGGGTTTTTTTTGGAGAGCTGATAGAATTGTATAGTTAGGATCAATGATATTACCTCTCAGACTCTGATAGGCATGACCAGTCAGGACAAACTCCAACTGTAAAGATTCCTCATTTTATTTTCAAACTTTATATTCATGCATATACCATAACTTCAAGAGTTTTACCATAGGCCCAATAACAGGACAAACAAAGATTTACTCTGATTAGACTGTAAAGGGAAAATATTCGCTTTAATTGGGTTTTATCTTCACTATATATCCCAATTATATTAACGATTGCAAAAATAAAACCATATCGCAAATTGCAATTCTATGTATTTGGTATACAAGTTTACCATATAATTCAAAAGGATTTATATTTATCCACAAAATTTAAAGCGTCGTGAAATACGTACTGAATGATAAAAATTGCAAATATGTAACCCCATAGAATTAAAGCCCTTAATTAATTTAGAGTAGTTATTTGAAAAGAAAAATCTGCACTGATAGTTATATCATATATGAGTTGCAAATTTGCTTTGCGGATTATAAAACGTAAACTCCAGCAAATTAATCGAAGTTAGAATACAGTTGAACTTCGATATCTCGAACACCGATAATTCTCAAATACCATATGGTTATGTCAAACTGATTTGGACGTCCCAACCATGTACCTATTTTCTTAGTAATTTTCCTCTCGATATATCTTGAATTCACGGATATCTCGGAACTTTTTTCTTGGCCCCATTGAGTTCGAGATAATGATCGAGGTTCGACTGTATATATAATTCTATCATCATAACCTAGGTCAAAATTATCTTCAATCCTTATGGTATAATATAGCTTAATCAGTCCAGCACTTTTTACTTACAAAGAATTTGCGAGAAAGAGGAAGGGGCGGCCAGGGGATTTATTGTGTACATCAACGTTATATATCATAAAATGATAAAATTTATGAAAAAATTTGTTACCATTTCAAAGTGGAAGGATTATAGGGACAAAAATGAATTAAACCAATGATCATTTATTTAGTTACAGCTCACAAAGAAATACTTACACCAACTCAAATTGCTAAATATAAAAAATTCTCTTGTCGGAAGTTTAATTCTAAAACAAATGGAGTCAAAAATTGATGAGGACAATTCAGATACACGGATTCAAAATTTGCCAAAGGATCAATATCATCCATGACAATTAAAACAATGAAGAATGGAAACGAGAAGTGGCAATGTTGTTTTTATATGGACATCAATTTAAGTTAACTCTATAAACCAGATCTTGCAGTGTCGTCCACGAGTTATCGTATTGTAATAGATACAAATTTAGGTTTTTGATTCTAAACACGGCCACATGTAGAACCAAATCAAAATACCCAAACTCGGATCAAAGGTCCCGAACTATACCCAACCCGAAATGCTCTTGGCACTGTGACAGACCTATAATGTCAACTGAACTATTTTTAATTTTCACCAAAATCCATTAGATTTTTAAAATTTCTTATTTACTGTTTTTGATGTGTATATGCATTGTAGACTCTTTATATCTATGACTTAATTATAATTATACAGATTAAGTTTGAGTTTCATGAAGATTGATCTTTCCTACCTTGGTTGAATTGCCCTTGGACTTTGAAAATTATAAAGCATATTTTTTTTAGTGAATTCCTATATGATTACTAATTATATGGATCAATCAATCAATTTTGCTTTCCTTAGTATAATTATTAGTATGATCTTAAAAATTATTATGAGGTCCATGCAACTTAATTGTATTCAATACCAATATGATCACTATTTTTGGTTCATTTACACGAATATCATTTTCATCTTTGACTTTCGAATATGAATGTCAGAGGGGGCAATCTTGTTATAACACGCAACTATAATATCTACTTCATTATAATATATTCTGGTTACCATAGATCTCACTCACAGTAAACGGGGTCGCCACAAATTTGGATTTTATATTGATGCAGTAAAATTTATGAATATGTTTTGAACATACAGTCAAACCTCGTTATCTCGAACTCGATGGGACCAAGAAAAAAGTTCGAGATATCCGTGAATTCGAGATATTGAGGGTAAAAATACTAAGAAAATTAAGGTGGTAAATGGGACCTCCAAATCAGTTTGACATATAATCATATGGTCCTTTAAGGAGAGGAGCCAGTAAAGGAGAGAATATGAAGTCTCTTAATTTGCGCCTGCAATATGACACTTGGGACGTCAGTTTCGAAGGTCTCCGACGAAAGACACACAAACCTCACTTCTTGGTACCGATCGAATGTTTGGCAAAAACTCATGGATACATATACCCCCACCCCCACCAATTCTCCCCCATCAATTAAGGTACGAGTGTGGCTCGA
This sequence comes from Ostrea lurida, assembly GCA_903981925.1. Lineage (NCBI taxonomy): Eukaryota > Metazoa > Mollusca > Bivalvia > Ostreida > Ostreidae > Ostrea > Ostrea lurida. The sequence continues at coordinate 3,728 of CAJDSM010142706.1, read as the reverse complement.
ACTCATGACTTAAATTTCTTACATTACTGTCACATAGCATGTTCTTAACCACTGAATCAGCATATTTAACTGTTCGTATGCCGTTACACAATTAGTACAAAACACAATCATCAAAATGCCTTATTAGGACATGCAAATACCATTTATTCATGTCATTTAATCATGTGAAATTTCGATGTTTCTAATTAAAACTTTCAGGCCATTTAAGTTAAGTCAATTAAATGATGCATCATTCTTAAATATACTATCATTAATAAAAGTTTTAATATATCTCAGAAAATAAAGTACTCCTGAAAGTTTCTAACACACTAAGTGCAGAGAAGTGAAAATTCTCCTATATAACTATACATACCTTATGATTTAAGCTGCCCATTATATTATCCAATCATATAATTTTCTGATTTACTGAGTGGCTGATTTTAGTACCAGGGTTCCGTTAGAGTACTGCTGGGTAAAACGACTGACATAGCTCTTAACGCTGTCAAGCCATAAAACCAGAGAAACCCACACCTGCAATGGTGTGCGTGATCAATGATTCTAAGAAAAGATTACACTTCATCACTGAGGAGAATACAGAGAGCACAACCAGATTTTTTTAAATCCTAATTGAAAGGAAGACAACTTTACAAATACCCCTCTTACAACATTTTTCTTTTTCTTTGATTTAATTTACAGAAAAAAACATTACATATAGGTCCTTGCGCAAATATGCTAGATTGTTTACTGTATCTGTATTGCTCAATCCCATATTACGCAACAGATGATCAAACTGGCCCAGACTTGAATTACAATATATGCGTATTAGAGCCCTGGAGTATATACCCTATAGCTATATTAAAATTCCTCTAGTCTGCATATTTCATAACTACTGTATATATACCCATTCTGAGAAAATTAAAATTGCGTCTTTTTACAATACAGCTAGTGTATAATTATATATCATTTAATTTTATTTCACGTGNACTTTTTACAATATAGTGTATATATATACCTGTAGTGGTATTGGCACGAATACTGTTAACTATATTCTAGTAGTTAATTTGCATGAATAGAGAAGTCATTTGGGGAGGGGGTTACGTTATCTTTCTAACAAAAAAATCAATATAAATGATTGAAGACTAATTTAAATGCAAATTCAGCAATTAAAGATTTGGCGGCATGACAATTAATATACCAAACCGCTAAAATAAGCCAAAATTATCTCCCTGTGGAAAAAACTAATATAGGGTAATCAAATCTTAAAGATTGTTAAGTAAAATCATTATAAGTTTCAATCATTGTGCCAAATATACTCCCAAAAAAAAGAAAAAATAATCTATTTTAATTCTCATTCCTTCAGTGTATTCAACATGAGGTTAGTTTTTCGCGGCGTAGCGCAATTGATGAAAAAGTTTTCCATCCAATTTCCCCTTTGATTCCGCAATCAAGATTTATTTCTTATAATTTAATTATGCATGTTTTTAACTAGTGAAATAATTAGTTTCTCTCATCAAAAATCTTTAATAAACATTTCTGAAATGGTGTGCAGGATTAGACATTGTATGTAACAATGAAAACTACATTCAAAATGGCTGTGCGTTTATCGTTGTTAAAGTCAAGCGTTATTTCATGATCAAATTGGATGCCTTTGAAGTAAAGGTGGAATGGTTAAAAAGATTTTACCTACATAAGACTTTAAGGAACAAGACAATTATTAGAGCAGGTGACCCGAAGTACATTGCAGACACATTGAACTGACCAGGTTTTACCATGGAAACAGTGCAAAGAGATTCAAATTTTGTCTTTGATGTTGAAATCAAAGAATTTTTTTCTACCAATCAAAATTGCGGTTAACAATGAATATAAATATTGATGTTTGCATTTTCAAATATTTTTTGCCCTATCAATTGTAACAAATGCAATTTCCTAGTGAATGCAGCTAGATGAGTTTGTATTTTTGGTTGATTACAATTAAGTTGTTTGTTTTGTTTTAATTTCTTATTTTCAGCATGCACAACATCAATTCATGTATTAATTTGGACAAACTTAAAAAGATTCCTTATGTCTTGAACCTCATTTGCCAGTGCAAGAAATGGACTCCATGAGACAGTCACTAATGTAAGTGCATGAATATAATCCTGGACTAGAATAGTACCGACTACATCTTAATATGCTGATCCCACTGATATAACATCTATTATCTCTGATACTGCACTACATAACATTATCCAACATTTCTATAAAATCCAATACTGCACAACCTTCTCCCTAATCAACTCTCCCGTGTCCCGATTCCAGATGCTTCCTGTTATCCATTAGTAAGCTTTCATCGCCATCCATCCACCTTCTTATTGGGTACAACAATGCAATTCAGAGCCTGACAAACTATAATACAAAATATAGCACAGCCTGCTGCTGTAAGTGACCGCGAATTGCTTCCTGGAGCCACTTAGTAAAGACAAGAGTGCATGCCTCGACATTTTACGGACATACAGGATTCCTCCCTGGCCCCCCCCGCAGTGGTCATTTCTGACATTCTAGGACATACAGGACCCACAGCAGTGGTCATTTCCGATTCCCTCCCTAATACATACCATTTTACCTCAATGAGGCTCATGAAAACTGATCAGTATTCACTTGGGGATTCCATTAAGGATTAGCACTTACACTTACATTTTACTTTGAATTTCTCTACGGAACAATTTGCATATGTATACCGGTATGCAGTTATACTCGATCCTCCAACAGATAATAAAACTTCAGACTACCATAAAAATTGTGGTCCAGTATCTCTTGTTGTGGGTTAAAATATTAAGTTTGGCCTTTTGCCATGAAAACAAACAACAACACACACCCCCCCCCCCTCCATCTTCACCAAAATCAAAAATTTCACTCTATCATGAGTTGCCCTTTTCACCAAAAAAATTTAGATAAATTTTTTATCTAATATACTCAACCGAATGCCCGAGTAAAAGTGCAAGTGTTTTGCACATTACTAAATTGTTTATCATGTATAAGTGAAAAATTATAAAATGAATACTATAGGTTCATTTTAATCAGGTAATCAGATTCTGAACATTTTAGTTATAAAAGGGTCACTTAAGAGATGGACCGAGTTTGTAGTCGGGGGGGGGGGGGGGGGGGGGGGCTTTTGATTGATTGACTTATGTTTAATGTCCAGCTCGAAAATAAATGGAGATGTCATACTTATATTGACCGTGTAAGTCTGCAAATTTGGGCTTAGTATGTGTGCTTAATGTTTATATATGGCGTGGGATCTTTATCTCTATTTGTCACATATCTGCTGTGCCACACTCCGGGGCCCCGGTTTTTGAAATCTCATCCGAAGGACCGCACACCCCATTTAGTTGCCTCTTATGACAAGCAAGGGTACGTATACTCTGCAATGAGGACCTATTCTAACCCAGACCCTGGGGATTATAATTTGGCTCCTGGGCAATTGCTCAGTGATCTGGACCATTAATTCACAAAGCACCACCATTTTAGATTTGTTAAGACACATCCTTGCATACTATAGTACAGGCTAGAGAGTCAAAAGAAACTCAGTCTGGTCAAAAAGGGAGGAGACTAATTTAAACACCTGTCACCCTACCTGAAAAAATATCATTTTCTGTCACATTACTTTAGATCAAACCAAAAAATGTTTCTTTTTTTTTTCAAATAAATTGAGTAATCAGAGGATTTCCTCTAAAAATTGGAAAAAAATCACATCCCTGATAGCTAGTATT
>CAJDSM010142593.1:0-11177 GCA_903981925.1 Ostrea lurida | reverse complement strand
TATTAATATTCACTCATTCTGCACACAGTGCTACAGTTTCATGACCCATTCAACATTAGATCACAAAAATACCAGAAACTTCCATTCGCCATCAATGAGGAACCGTTTGTATTATTCTTTATGATTACATAGTAGGAGAATCTATCAAATAAATAAATATGATACAGTGTATATATATATATATATATATATATATTATAGTATATATATATATTATATATATAATATTATATATATATATATTATATAGGGATCAAGTGAACTCACGCAATGCTTGAGGCTACCCTTACCACCATTCATCCCTTCTACTAAGTGACATATTAATGTAATATAATATCTCCCTGGTGTTCGACGTACTGCGGCTTACCATTCAGAGACGTGTTTGTATGAATTCCCAAAACAAAGTCGATTTAAGAGCGTGCATTATAATATTCACATTCTGTTTATTTATCGACGTTAACTCTTTGGCCTTATCATTATTTCTAGTCATTTTTAGTGCTTCATAATTTCTTTCCAATGAAACCAGAACGCGTAAGGTAACCAGACATTTAAGCGGGCCGCCGTACTGCCCGTTGAGGTTGAGTTAGCACAATTAATCGTACCCACCAGGCTTCCGATGTCTGACATTTACGGCACAGTGATAGTTACTGTATATCCCGTTCATATGTCCTGGTCCGTGTGCTGAACTTGTGATCCATCTGCTGTACGCCATAAACTGTCTCCGTACACAGGAGCACTGATAACTGTTATAAATATTAAACACTGCCAAAACTGTCATCCTACAACAGTAGTACTGATAAACTGTTGCATTAAATATTAAAAACCAATGTCAAAAATCAGCACGTCTCCTACAACAGGAAGTACTGGTAACTTGATATAAATATTTAACAAGTCAATCAATTGAAATCCTACAACAATGGTACTTGTTATAACTGTTATAAATATTAAAAATGTCAATACAAACTGTCTCCTGTATTACAAAGTACTGATAACTTGTAATAAAATATATAACAATGTCAATCAAACTGTCGTCCTAACAATAGAGTACTTGATACTGTTATAAAATTATTAACACTGTGAATCAAAACTGTCTCCTATAACAGAAGAAGTACTGATAACTGTTTATACATATTAAACAATGTGAATCTAACTGTCTCCTACAACAGAGTACTGATAACTTTATATAATCATATTACAATGTAAATACTAAACTGTTCTCCTAACAACCAGAGTACTGATAAAACTGTTAATAATATTAACTAATATCATTGCAATTTCAACTGTCTTACTACAACAAAGTACTGATAACTGTTATAAAATATAACAATGTCAATTCAACTGGTTCCTACAATAGAGTACTTGATAACTGTTTCTTAATATTACAAGGCCAATTCAAACTGTCTCCTACAACCAGTCAGATACTGATAATTGTTATACAGTATTAACAATGTGAATCTAACTGCTCCTACAAACAGAGTACTGATTTAAACTGTTATACATATTAACAATGTGAATCTAACTGTCTCCTACAACAGTTACTGATAACTGTTTATTAACTATAACAATGTTCAATCAAATGTATCCTACAACATGGTACTGATAACTGTTATAAATATTAAAAATGTCAATCAAACTGTCTTTCCTAATTACAAAGTACTGAAACTGCTTATTAAATCATTAAACAATAGCAATCAAAACTGTCTCCTATACATAGAGTACTAATAACTGTTATAAATTATTAACACTGTAATCATAACTGTCTCCTATAACAGAGTACTGATACTGTTATACATATTAACAATGTGAATCTAACTTTCTCCTACAACAGGTAAAGTACTGATAACTGTTATACATATTAACAATGGAATCTAACTCTCCTACAACAGAGTACTGATAAACTTGTTTAATAAATATTAAACAATATCATTCAATCAAACTGTCTACATACAAACAAAGTACTGATAACGTGTTTATAAAATATTAACAATGTCAATCAACTGTCTCCTTACAATAGAGTACTGATAACTGTTATAAATATATAACAAGGCCAATCAACTGTCTCCTACAACAGAGTTACTGATAATTTTTATTACATAATTAACAATCGTGCATCTAACTGTCTCCTACAACAGTAAGTACTGATAACTGTGCTTATACATATTAACAATGCTGAATTCTAACTGTCTCCTACAACAGATACTGATATAGTTATACATTTGATTAAAATGTGAATCTAATTGTTTCCTAACACAGTAGTTTACTGATTAAACTGTTATACATATTAACAATGATGAATTCTAACTGTCTCCTACAACAGAAGTACTGATAATCCTGTATATAAAATATAAACAATTAGTCAATCAAACTGTCCCTAATCACAGAGTAGACTGATAACTGTATATAGATATTAACAATATCAATCAATCCAAACTGTCTCCATACAACAAGAAGAACTGATTAATCTAAGTTATAAAATTAAACACTGTCAATCAAAACTGTTCTCCTTCACAGCGTACTGATAACGTTATATATGCTAACAATGTTCAACAAACTGTCTCCTACAACAGAGTACTGATAACTTGTTATACATATTATCAATGGTCAATCAAACGAATCACCTACACAGAGTACTTGATTAATTTTTATGTAAATAATTAACACAGAAATCACTTATTATATTATAATGGTTACTGACACATTATCGATGATACTGAATGACACATACTGATAAATTCTTAACGACAGAATAACTTAACCATTCGTGCATGTGGCCGATTCGGACCCGATTTGGTTTTTGATATTTTTTTGTTTGTTCTTGTAATAGTCTTCACTTTCATCTTTTCGAGATTTTTGATATTGTTTTACTAACATTTCTATAGAAGTATTTGTTTTTTGTTTTGTTGTTTTTTTTTTGGTTTTTGTTTTTGTTTTTGTTGTTTTTTTTTTTTTCTGTTTCTTTTTTTTTCAAAAATTTATCAATAAAGTATACATTGAACATAACTTCTAAATGTCAATTCGTGGTAAAGTTTTAGGAACACAGTTTGGGATCAGTTTAAAACGTTATAATCACGGTCTTTCAGAGTTCAATAATTTTTTTTTTTTTGTTTAAACCCATTTTGGTATTTGGGTCAGCAATAAAGCCAAATCGAGGGAGGGTTAAGTACATGATTATAAGCGTAACAAACATTATACAAAACAGATAAGTGTTAGCTTTCTTATAATTGAAATAAAGTTAAAGGAGTGTGCTTGTTTAAAAAAAATTACAAATACTTATAAATATATAGGGTTTAAGCTGAATTAATACTAGGCCCTGTAGTAATATATATATTTTAAAGCAAACAATAAAAAGATTGATATTATAAATCTCTATAACCGGCCGCCAGAAGGCGGTCGGTTATATGATATGAAAAACTAGATAAGGTTGGCTATGTGTTTTCTGCGAACCCTATATGTGTAGAAAAATAAACTCTCAGCAACGTTTAAGGAAGCCTGCATTAATATAAGTGCGAAAATCAACGTTCTGTTTACAATAATAGCAACATGTTTGGAAGGTAATTAAAAAATTAAAACACAAACACTGAATGCATTTTCCATCTTATCTTGAAAAGTAGATCAAGAAAAAAATATATCATTTATACCAATATCCCACATTTAAGTACACACTTTCCGTATGGCAATACGAGAAGGAATACTTGGATTGATAACTAGGGGGGGGGCACTGCTTTTTCACATATTGGTTGCAACGAACAATATATGGAAGGCATAGGGAATATTTCCAGCCCGCAGTGCAACAATGTGAATTGTTTAATGGGACTTTATATACCCAATACAACCGACGTAAAACGTAGTCTATGGACATCGATTCGCTACAACAAACCCATCACATTACAACGATGTGTCCTTTTGACTCCCTTTTACCTTACACGTGAAATGTAAATACCATTGGGATCTTACATTCACATTCGCACAAACTTTTACTCGTCCTTTTGAAAATGTTGTCATGGAATTACAAGAAAAAACTAAAAAATAGGGTTCTACTTGGATTCCTCAACACCGAATACAGACTTGATTTATATGATTGGGATGTTGTCCTATCACAGACTCTTTGTCCACCGCGCCATTAGTGCGATAATGAACTCCAAAGAAACCTCGCCCGCATTCCTACATCTTAAATTTTGAAAATAAAGGAATTGATGCATCAACATCAACAACATCCCTCAACCATAAAAAAGTACAGTCCTGCAATCCCGCTTATTTTAAGATGAAATCCACACCCTTGTATTTCATACAGAATATAGTCCACTATATCACCAAAGTTATTCAATACCAAAACATGACGTTGCAAGTGCCTAGATTATTCGAAGGAATTTACAACGGAAAATCCTCCAAAGTGTACATTTCCTCTTCCTCAATTTAAATTTATGGTCCCGCTTGGGTCATTGATTTATAACTGGGATATTAGATAAGTCCAAAATTGAGATCTTAAGTCCCTTCATTGTCAAAAGGTCCTAAATTCCCGGGGAACCATCCGCCTCATTTAAATGGCGAACATAATTTTCATGACTATTATTGAATTCTGTGGAAAACATTTACGCCAGACCGTTAGGCAAAATCTGAGGGAGAGATCTTGGACACTTTTTCTGAATGGATTCAAAGTATTCGGAAATTTATTTAAAATCCCGTATTAACCATTTAGCGAGGGAAAATGCTTACTATTTACCCTTCTGTCTTTAAGAACCAGAAGTAGGTTAAATGAGTTTACATAGACTACATGAAAACTTTGTCTGGTTCCAGCTGATAAAGCAAGTAACAACATTTGTCTATTGTTCTGTAAAAGTCAATATTATACTTGTCTTTTTAAATGACACTAGGGTTACTTCACTCTGGGAATCCTACTTATACCCTAGCAATCTGACTAAGATGAAATTCTCAGAAATCCCTTTTCTTGTTTTGAATACTTTCAATATTCCGAGAATACAGGATTCCAATTTGAATTTACCATACCTTTACTCGATTTCCAAAAATGCATAAGAATCCTTACAAACAAAAGTTACATCCGCTGGTTCAGTAAGTGCTCTACCAAGACCTCATATCCTTACTACTGAACGAAAACTACAACAGCTTGTTAAAGAGTCACTTCAGAGATTAACCTGTCCACTACATATCCAGAAGTGGGTGTCAATCAGATGTGGATCTTCAAAAACTCTAAAAGAGCTTATAGAAAACTTTCCATGTCCACGAATTTTTCTTAAAATTGACTGCATCAAAACTATGTTTTACTCACACTTTTATACATATGTAGACTGAATTTGTTTTCTACCCTTTTGTTAGACTGATCATATTACCTACTAGATTTGACTACGTGGTAATCCCGTTACTTTTATTCGACTTAAGGCTCACGGCGGGTGTGACCGGCTCATGCAGAGGATGCTTACTCCTCCATGGCACACTGATTTTACCTTCGCTTTTTGTCGGAGGTCCGTGTTGCCTACACTCGATTTGTAGATGTTTTTTGGATTTGATGATTACGTTTTGACCACATGTTAACTCGCCTTTTGTATACAACCAATTCCATCACGATAAATTAAAATCTCAGGCTTTTTCAGATAAATTGATAATGCTTTTGAAAAAAACGGCACCCGAAAAATACAAAGTTTCTGCCATTGGGAAACAAGATACAATATTTGTCAGAAACCCAACTTCTGGATTGGCACACCAGTACTCTGAAGAAGATATTTAAGAGCATTGCTTGGAGTTTCTTATAGATAAATATTTAATGTTACCTTTGGAGGGACCATGTCTTCCAACAATCTGATTGGATATTCCTAATGGGCACTATTGGCCCTTATTGGCAGACTTAGTTTTCTATATTTCATACGAAGCAGAATTTGTTCAAGAAACTGGTTAAACGAAATAAAAAAAAAACTTGCCGTGTTCCTTCAAACCTTCTTACGGTATATAGGACGATGTCTTATCATTAACAATCATAAATTTTTTCACAATTATGTCCCATTTTGATAATCCTGACGAACTTGAAAATAAAGGCACCACAGAATCTTGACAGTGTGCTTCATATTTGGATATCTTTACTTTTAAATTGATTCTTAATGGCAGAACTGACAACTTACATATAGTGATTAACGTGATGACTTTACTTTTGCAAATTTCAACTTTCCTTTTTTGGTGTAGTAATGTACCACTATCACCTGCTTATGGTGTTATGTTCTCTCAGTTGATTCGATGCGCAAGGCATGCCCATGGTATGATGATTTTTAAAGCGAGGCCAACTACTAAAACCAAAAAAGTTTTGATGTCTGCAGGGTTTTAACAAATCTCGTTAAAGTACACCATTTTCCGCAAATTCTACGGTCGCTTAAGTGGACCTTGTTTGCGATTACCCAAATTATCACTAAAATCATTGTTGACTTGATTTGTTTCATACCCTTTGTTAGAACTGTCATTTTCATACTCAGATTTTGACGACGGGTAACCCACGTTTTAACATTGTTTCGACTTACAGGGCTCACGGCGGGTGTGACACGGTCCAGCAGATGATGCTTACTCCTCCAGTGGCACTCTGATCCTGCCTTCGCTTATCGTCGAAGGTTCCGTGTTGCCCCTACACTCGATTTTGTATATGTGTTTTTGGATATGATTACGTTATACTTTGTTACTCGCCATTTTATATGCATCTATTGTAGTCAATGGTTTCAAGATTGCGAGTAAAGGCAATCGCATGGTCACATAAAATTGAATGTCTGTACCCTTAAAAAGTCATTTCAAAGGTTTTTGAAATATTTTACAATATTAGTAGAATGTTAAACATGATTATTGCATGAAACATGTTTACAAATATCTCTTGAAAAAGCAAGTGGGTTTGCGGCCGTTCTTTTGACGCTTACGTCAAGATATGTTTTTTGTGTATCTTTGCTAGCCAAGGGTGTATCGTCACCCTTGGCTAGCGAAGATGTTTTCCATGCAAATGCATTTTGTAACAGAAATAACCGGGTTGTAGTTATATATTGGGGAAAATGTCACAATATTTCATAAATTCATGATTTATACAAATTTTACTAGAGAATGAATTCCAACTAATTTTATCATTCATTGACGTAACATTGGCATGCTAGATTGTCTTCCCATTGATATAACATATTGATGAAAGTTGCATTTCATTTGTCTGAATATAGCGACCCATTCCAGCAGCACGCCTGTGTTTACCAGCATATAGGAATACCCCCTCCCCCAGGGCATGTAAGCATTGTTGGTCATTGCAATTGCAACTAGGAACATCGCTAATATTTTCATTGACATTTCTTCTTTAAAAATTACAGATGTAAAATTTACACTCAAAACTGCATGTGAACAGAGACAGCTGTTGGAGGCACTTGGAACTGTCTAATGGAATACTATTGAGATTGCATTTGTTAGGCTCGAAACTTACCAAGATATAAATATTCCATGTGCATGTGTAGATTTATTTCATTTTTTGTTTGTTTTTGTGGCTACAATTCTATATGTAGATTTTATATGTACACTAACCCGTTTCGGGTTAGAATAGGTTCCCAGCATCTCCATGCGTGTCATAGGAGGACCCAGGGAATGGATGGGGCGGTCTTTTGGATGAGACCGGAAAAACAGAGGCCCCATATGTCACAGCATGTGTGACAACGAACAAAAATATCTCCCTGCTCAAAGGCCCCGAGTGCCGAGCATAGGCCTAAATTTTGCAGCACTTCACCGGCAATGGTGACGTCTCCATACGATTGAAGTATTCTCGAGTGAGACGTAAAACAATAAATAATCAATAAATTATATGTAGACCAAGCATTGTATATACTATAAAGGACTTGTCTCGAATTTTTAGAAGTTGTAATATTTATTAATTTTTTTCTTTATAATATCGTTAAAAAGAATACCAAACACGATAAAAAAAAATTGTGAGCATATTTACAGAGATATTGAGAGATGAAATTCCAACACGGCAATATGCATATTTCGATTTGAGATTTACAGCGCCAATTTCCAGTGACGTCATACGCAATAAGCGAGATAATCTAATTATCTTATCAATATTCGTTAAACAGCGCATAGAAACTATATGTAATTTTGCGCTTTATAAATGAATAAAATAATAATAATATTATTATCCGATTTAACTCATTACCGTATATACTCGCCTATAAGTGGGATTTTTACGGAGTAAAATTTTGGTCCAAAGGTCTCTATCCGACTTTAAAGGCGAGTCCTAGAGATACCAGTATTTTCCTAGTCGACAAAATGTTCGAACAGATTAGTGTGGACATAGATATAAGCAAAATATTATTAAACATAGGTAAATAATAGAGAATCGACATGATATTGATATTTGAAGAAAGGATAATTAAATACCGGCATCATTACTCGAAACATTTTTTGAAACAGAGGCAAAATCAGTGCAGATTTGATCTGTAATTGTTAACCGATTCTGGCAAAAAGTTGTACCGACTTATAGGCGGGTCAATGGCAAAATCCTTCAAAATGATCTCAAAAAACACAACCGACTTATAGGCAAACCGACTTATAGGCGAGTATATACGGTATTTGAAAATTTACATGTGATGTAATGAACTTAAGGTGTCTGTAATTTTACTTTTAGAAATTCTAAAAGGGTATTGAAGACTTGATAGAACATCGCTAAAGACTGCGAGGTTGAATTCCGGGATTGAAGTGGAAAATGGTCTTGTTAAAGATAAATTATAAATCAATTAGATCTAAATAGTCTTATATCAATGACAATATATTTTCAACGAATCGGATTGAAAACGTAAATCGTAAACACTAAAATGCGCGGCATCTTTCAAAACGCACGTGACCCGAAATACACTAAATCGAAAGGGGTATGGAAGACACTGTTAACTCCAAAGATCATAATTAGTAATTCAAAATAATAAAGTTGTATTTGAAAGTGTATAAAACACCTTTCCAACAGTACTAGTTCCAGCTGATAAAGCAAGTAATCAACATTGTCTCTGTATATGTAAAATTACTACTAAATTCTCTTTTAAATGAACTAGGAATTACTTCAACATCTGGGAATCTACTTATACTTCAAGCAATTTACAAAAGAGATAATTCTTCAAAATCACCTTTTCCGTTTTAATTTTCAATATTCCGAAAGATCAGGATCAATTTGCATTCACATACCCTTTATTGGATTCCGAAATTGCATAAAACACCTTACAACAAAGATCATTCGCTGTTCGAGTAAGTGCTCTACCAACGCTCTTTCTTTACTCTTAACTAAACTACTAACAGCTATTAAAGAGTCTCTTCAGAGATACTGTCCACTACCATATTCCAGAAATGGATGTCAATCAGATGTGGATTCTTAAAAATTCTAAAGAGCTTTTGGATAACTAAAACACGAGAATTTTCTAAAACTGACTGCATCAAAACGTACGATTTCTTCCACACTTATGATACCACGATTCCTCACGATAAATTAAAATCTAAGGCTCTTTCAGATTTATAGATAATTGCTTTTTAAACAAATAATGCACCCGAAAATACGAATTTCTTAGTCGTTGGAAAACAAGACACATCTTTTGTTAAAAAACACTTCTGATTGCCCACACAAGTACTCTGAAGTAGATATTAAGAGCATGCTTGGGTTTCTTATAGAAATATTTAGTAGTCTTGGAGACCAGTTTCCAACAATCCGTTGGTATTCCTATGGCACCTAATTTTTGCCCCTTATTGGCAGACTTATTTTTTATATTCATATGAAGCGAATATTTGTAACAAAAACTTGTCTGTGTCTTCTTCAACCTTACATATATAGGTATACTATATGATTATTTATCAATTAACAATCATGATTTTCTCAATTATGTCCATTTGAGTATCCCGAAGATCTCGATATAAAAGGACACCACAGAATCTGACAGATCTGCTTCATATTTGGATATTTTAACTTAACATGACTCATAATGGCAGACTGACAACTACGCTATATGATAAGCGTGATGACTTTAACTTGCAATCGTCAATTTTCCCTTTCTACTGTAGTATTACCACTTATCACCTGCTTCATGGTGTGTAATTTCGCAGCATTGATTTGATACGCAAGAGCATGCTATGCGTATGCGGATTTTTTAAAGCGAGGACCAACTACTAACCAAGAAGAGCTGAAGTTGCGCAGATATAACGAAATTCGTTAACAGTCATCATTCGGCAAAGATTCTCACGGTCGCGTATAATGACCTTGTTGCGAGTACAAATTATCACTAAGTTCAATGAGACTCTCGATAGCCTAAACATGTTTCTCTAAATGCATGAAGTTTATTTTTTATATATTGCATCCATTCGCCCTTTTCTCGATAGAAATATCAAGAACTGCCATTACTTACCCTATCTAGATTTGAACTATATCATGAAGTATTGAGTACCTCCGGCTTACTACTGTGAGTATACGGAATCATACAGGTTACCTTTTCAGACGAGTGAGTTGATCTGTGATCTCGCAGATTCAGCAGAATAGCATTGCTTACGTAGCCTATCGCCCATTGCACTTCTATACGCGCTCTACCTTGCTCGCGCGTAATTGTCTGACGCCCGGCCGTGACTTGTCATAAACTCACTCAGCCGGATACAAACTCGTATGCTGTCTCTGTTTTGGTGTTGATAATTTATGTTTATTTCGAAACCGCCTTAATCTAAGTTATATTGACTCTGTCGACCATCTAATCTTGTTTTTATCTAATCAATTTCAGAATAAGCGTTCGATCGTCATCAGTAGCAAAACGAATAAGTGCTTGCCCAGGAAGTTTCCATTGGTCGAGATAGATGATATATTACCGCCCAATCTGCTCAGCATTCCGTTCATCTCTGTGTGGACTATAAGCGCTCCTGTAATTCCCATGTTAATATATTAACTCGTCTCTGATCTATAGCTCCCCTCGTGGGACTAGCAAAGTTCGCTGTATCTTAGAGTTATCGTCCTCGTGCAAAATACTGTATGCTGTTTCTTATTTATGCCTGGAATGAAACATTTTATTCTATTAGTGCATGCACCTTGTTCTTCGTTTTATATTTTTTTATCATTGCAACATGACGCACAGAATATACTTCGAAACATAGTAACCACCGCCTTGAATGTGATTGATGGATCGTGGCACCTCAGCAAATTAAAACAT
>CAJDSM010142554.1:0-14680 GCA_903981925.1 Ostrea lurida | reverse complement strand
AGCTTAGGATTTTATTTGCCCTAGACCAAATGACCTTGGGTGAAGGCCATGAACACTGTCTAGTTGTAAGGAAACCGGAACTNTAACAAACTAGCTTAGGATTGTATTTGTCCTTGACCAAATGACCTTGGGTGAAGGCCATAAACACTGTCTAGTTGTAAGGAAACCGGAACTTGTTGCGACTATTTGTTAAAAAGTTGTGACCTGAACAAAAATGTTAACTCTGTGTGTTTTCCCCCTTATTATTTAAAATTTGACAAAATGAAAAACCACCTGCAAATCGTAACCTTTGATCCAACAAGTTAGTGTGTCAAAAGTCTCTAAATTACCAGGATATAAATATAGGACTCCGCAGACAGATATAACATGGCATATTTACCCCCCCCCCCCACATCTCAAACCTCTCTTAATACTATACTGACCTTTTTCCTTTTGATTTCCTCTTTTTTCTGCTCCACAAACTTGGCCGGGATTCCCCCGATGTTGTCCTGGGCGCTACACAGATGCTCCCAGAGTTCCCCCAGGAAAACCCGTGCATTCTTCGGGTTCAGGAAGCCAGTCAGATTGATCTGCATATCCTTGGGGTCGGGGAACTGTAACGATAGAGGGAAGACCCCACATCAACAGGCTGTGACAGACCGGGCGGGGCATTCACCTGCTAAAGGTGGCTACTTACCTGGAACTTAACCAAATTTCCGTCAACACAACAAAAATCACGTGTTGCTCATTGTAAAGCATCAACATTTTTCACCTTTTTTCTCCATGATGAAATGTTAACCCAAATTCAATATTGGATAAAAAAAAATAAATAAATAAATTTACCACTTCATTCTGCATAAAATATTTGCTATCTATTTTGTTTGAATGACTGAAATTTTTATATCACAAATACATTACAAAACTTTTGCAATGATAAAAATTTGAAAGAGAAAATGTACAACTTATAATGAGGTAGGAAACAGAATTCATTGACCAAAAAAAAAAAAAAAAAAAAAGCCATGACAAATCGACGATCACAGACAGACACGTTGATCAGGTGTTCCACCCACTAGATGGCGCTATTGCCAGCCGTTTATTACATCGCCATTGCAAACTTCCAAACTTCTGATATTTCCGTTATTTCATCCTTCCTATTCCTGATTTGTCTCCCCTTGATAATCCTAGTCTCTGAAACGTTTATATGCATACACAGTAGAGCCCTCTGCAAGCGTCCCTCTAACACTGATGTGCTGGAATAAAAAGTCATCCATAAGCCTTCAAACTCACTCCCCGGGTGTACATTTCACGTCTAATTTCACGTCTAACATGTTCTTTATCACTGTTTATCTAATCTTAAGGAGGTTTTCGGCTCTCTCATTTTTTTTTTATCTAACCTGAATCCTCTTCTCGTCCACATCACGTGTTCCCTCCCAACACACAAACACTGATGTTACAATGTCAAAACATTACACAAATTTCCCACTCTTTAAGTTTAAATTCTTAAATGTAAATCCCAAAATGAAAGAAGATGTCTTTAAATTTTAAATCAAAATAAATTTTGAATAGAGTTTGCCAAAAATGTAATTAAGGAAGTTTAAAAATTCAAATATACCAATAAATTTTCTTTTATATTAATGATATCTCTTTCTTTTTTATTTATTTTATTTTTGGACTGAGTTATCTGAAATATTTCCAAAGGGACTGAACTCCCGGTGGATTGCTGTTCTACACAGAGTTATCTGCCCATGATGAGAAGTGAGGCATACTTAACTTGTGCCAGACACACTCGACTGTTGCTCCTCCTGTATAGAATTATAATGTCGGCTTTATGAGGCAGGGACAGAGATTCACTGCTGTTTCAGTGGAAGGAATAATCAAAACTGTAAGTCATCCAATCACAATCAAGGAACATTTCATCCAATCAAATTCATTCATTTTCAACCAATCATAATAGCACATATACATTTGCTACTTCTTGTGTTTTTCCAGTGCTTGTTGAACTTGTGCTAATATTTTTAGAAAATCAAAAATGTCATTGAGAAAACATAAACTTAGACAGGAAAGTATTTCAATCTGGATTAGAAATATTTCATTTAACAACAAACAGAATTTTGACAGTTCAAAGAGCACTAGTAAATAAACAGAAACCCCAAAACATAGATATACATTTGTACATTCAGCATTATCTTTTACTTTCTTTACATAATGTACAAAATCTGTAAGCTCCTACATCATAGAAACTCAGTCAACCCGTCTCAATATATCATTTCTAGAATTTCAATCACACAAAATCTTCTCAAAATATAATTTCTAGAATTTCAATCACAAATCTTCTCAATATATCATTTCTAGAATTTTAATCACACAAATCTTTAGAGATCAAGAGAAATTGTTTGTTTTTCTCACCCTGGGCTCCAGCTGATTGTAGACAAACTCCACCAAAACATCGTCCTCGATTCCCAGTAACTCTGTTATCCTCTGTGCGATCCAGGACTTAATTGTGTCTACATTTACTTTAGACATGTCAACCTAAATAAATCAATCGCATTATCAGTATTCCAGACCAGCACTCAGCCTTAAATATAAATTAATAACTGTGGTACAGTCCCTGAAACGTTCTACTCTATCATTTATCCGTGCGGTCACCGTGCGTTAATTCATTTTTCATTCATTGTTCACCGTGCGTTCTCTAGTGTGTTCACCAAATTGCATTCAGCATGCGGTCACCGTTCGCTTGATGCGTGTGGTCACCGTACATGTGGTAAAGTAGAATGTTTCAGGGACTATACAAATGTTCACACATTAATATACAGTGCCAGTGTGGTACACTTGCATTTATATCCGAATACCAATTACTCCCTTTACAGAAGACGAGTGTTTACGGTGGGGTGTGACCGGTTGACAGGGGATCAGGGGTGTGGAAATATCTAGTGAGAGCACTGTCCTCGGCAATATAATGATAATTCCACTTGTCCAGAAAAAAAATGCTTTTCCAGGACTTTACACTTAGAAAAAATGTATCACAGAAAATCTTGCCAGCTGTACCAAGAGACTTGAGAATTCGCGTTTCTTGTTTTTTGGGTTTTTTTCCGTATTTTTGTCCTTTCAGCCGGGGTACTCCTGTGTTTTTTGACTGATTATCGTACATCTTTGTGCCATGATTTGTTTTGTTTTGCTTGTTATAACACAACTTATCCATAAGTGGATGTGCTATTTAACTCCGCTGCAAATAAAAAATCCGAGCATCCTTGAATGTACAGCAATGGCATTTGCAAATATGAGAGGTATTTTAAATTTGTTCTTTAAGCGTGGGAAAACAGATTAACAGTTATAAATCGCGATATTATACAAAAATTAATTAATACACATAACACACCTAATATTATTAGTGCACGGACTAACACGATATCACACACAAACTAACAAAGGTTTTGATACCATTGATCAAGTCACACCTAGACGCACAATGGGTCATTCAAGTTAGCTGTCAAAGAATAATAAGCGAAGAGCATGTTTTTTATACGCAAGTTCTTAAAAGAAGTTTATTGTCTCTTGGATTTTTCCCACCCAAAATAACTACTGGTATTAGGTTAATTTTTTTCCAAATGAAACGGACAACTAACGCTTAACAAAAATTACTTGTCCGGTTAAACAAATTAGAGTCGGGATTACTAATTCCACAACCCTGGGGATGTTTACTGTAGTATGTCAGGTCACTAGTTCCTACTCTTACTTTTGATTTCTGTTTGGATTACGATGATTGATCACTGTTCATTATCTTCACTTTTAGATCCATAATACCAAGATTAATCCTTTAAAGAGGTGCCATTCGACAAGTTATGTGTACTACACAGTTACACATGTACAGTGATGTATTACATCATGTATAGATGTACTACACATTTTAACAGTGACTACTATACACAGTTAACATGTATGCTACCTACACATTTAAACTCTAGTGTGATGGAATCATACTACAAGCATCACGTTTACTAATGTACGTACAACACATCGTTTTCCATGCACATCATTAACTTTCATACATTCACTCAACTTTTTTCTCTTTGTCGCCCTGATAACCGAATTTCCCTTGGTCCCGCCGTCGTCCCCCTACCCAGAAAATTCTGTTTGTAAATAAATGATTGTCGTAACGAGTATTTTCTAGTCAGATCTAAGACGCAACCATATCATCCACCACTTCCGTGAGGCGCGACCTGACTATTACCTCGACTCCACGAGCTGATCCCTTTACTACTAAATTAATTCTCTTACCTAACACATCATACCCCGTCTTCATCTGGCCCACGTGGGTACAAAAATCTCACTCCCTATTCACCGTGTGCCAGTACATTACCTGTGGAGACTACTTTACACCAAATTGACCATGCCACATCTAATCACCTGCGAGCGACCCTTTATCAGACCCACTCTACTTCCTTACATCATAAAAGGTCCAGACACCTCTTCAATTCAAACCTTACCACACTTACATAGAGATCTCTAAACCAGCTGTCCCAAGCTTCAATCTCCCTTGTGGCTTCGCGGTCTTGTACATCACAATATACCCATACACGTCTAACCCGATCGACATAATTGGCACCAGCACAGTGCGTCCGTGGCAATTGTTCTTATCAGTCCACCATCTCGTATCTAATTTTAATGGGGTCGCAGTCCCCTTTCAGCCTATTTTACGACTCTAAATAGTCCTTACACGATCTCGCAGAATCAATATCAGGTGTCACGATGATTTCCACCTGTTCCGGTGATATTACCTGCGTTTTTCATAAGATGCCCTAGCCATTCTGATCTACTTGCCCTTCTCTCTCTGGTAGATCAAAGGACACGTGCATATTGCGACCCATGCCTAGAGTACCCACACTCTTCACACGCTGAACAAACAACGAAAAGGTTAGCGCGAGTGTAGAGGAATAACCAGGGAGACAAATATCTGTAGCCTGCAAATAATGTGAGCCCTCTCCGTTTCTTTTAATTTTGGATGAAACCTGAAGACATCAACGATAGGCGCAGGGCTACTACACATCTTCGTGTGCAAGGACACATCACACTCCCGGGAGTGATTCACTCCCGCCTTAACGTATTATTCTCAACACCTGTATCCCCTATATGTGACATTGTATTCACTGTGAGCTTCCTTCCGTGGAGCGTCATACAATAGAACACATCGTGCAAACATAATTCCAGTCGGTGCGTCACCTTAGCTCCTCACTCGATCACTTCCTTATACTCCTATCATGCCAACGCCAAACTTAACAATTTTTTGACGTCGCGGTTACGATATCGACACGCGTAGATTGATTGAGTAACTAAAACAATATCCTCATACACTCTTTGTTGAAGTTTTCTTCCTAGTTAGCGAGTTTCAGCGACCCTGCTTATATTTATTTCTTTGCGATCTTTCAGCTACTTTCGTGTCAGCCGCGGTCCGTTATACTAACTGAATAGACCTACGTACTCTTTGAACCTATCAAAATTTTCGAACTAGAGGATGGTAGCCAATGTCATAACTGCAATTTTTAATGCGAACCCCGTCTCGTCTCAGACCGCGTAGCTGCCATTAATATGACTCTATCTGCTAGTACCTGAGTCTTTGAACGTACCGAGACAGCTGTCATCCCGTCCTGGTACATCTATTACTGCATCTCTCACGCGTACACTACTAATATTATTCCGTATGCTCGTGCTGCTCTCTCAACTATCTATAACTAAAAGGAATAAATCCGACTAGGCCTGTCAGCTTGTCTCTTCACATTACGAGAACACAACCCTTATCGGCTTTATATTGCGTGATAGCTGTTTGAGCTTGTGCTGCGCTACTATATAAGCGACACGCCTGCACTCAGCTTTCCGAGGTTCATTCATGCATTGTGTCGCTCGTCTACGATCGATGCCGCGCGAGCTGTATTCCTGATGGAACCCAGTGCTGATGACACCTAACTAAATCCTCTCAACAGATCATTCTTTTCATGTGTGTAGTGTTTAATTGCGTATGGCTGAGCAATCCGGATAAATCCCTCTTAGAAAACTTTGTTTCACTGCCAGACGGGAAATAATAAATAATTTATTAATCGCCTGGTGGTTTTCAAATTGTTTTTTGAATTACAATATAGACAACTTCAAACAACACCTTAGTTAGATCACGCAACTTAGTCACATAGAAAGTGATTTATGCGACTACACCTCGTAATTGATGATACAATCAACATTATAAACAAGCATCGCCGAAATATTATGAACCGCTTCAGTTATTAGATATTCATGGTCAAAATACTCTTGGCACCATTACCGATACATCTCCGTGCCAATCGCCTTCTATCTTCCCACTATGGCATACAGTGTCGCAGCACCAGAACGGAAAACAACCAGTGGCATTGCTGTTACTACACACATTACTTGCAGCTAGTAAACATGACCACTTCCCGAATGTCCCAAAAACAGCAAGAAAGCTTACAACTAATAAGAAATCGAATGCTTATACGACTTCACGTACACTACCAGAGATCTGTTCACGCCTATATCATGTTTATTGCTGAGTATTTAATTTAGTCTTGTTGATGCTGATTAAAATTAAAACGATTGAAACTTTCTTAGTCCCAGTTCATAGTTTCCCTCTTCCATTCTTGTCGCATCATTACTAAAAGACAGACCAACATGAGTCCCAATTACAGCGTGTTTTTTTACTTGGAACATCCCCAAATATGAAATCGAGCCTGATCACACTATACACGTCTGAAGCCAACTATTGTTGCGTATTTAGCGCGAGGCATGAGCCGTCATTGGTTTCTTCAGAACAACTAAGTTGTGATTTTACTTGATTTAGCGTGATGAAGGGTATAAACCACCGGCAGACTTCAAAACTGTCCAGTTCATCATGAAGGAAGACATCATGCCAGAAGGGCCACACTTTTCCAATCATGACCCAAATTTAACTGTCTGCCATATGAAGAGACATCATCGGCAAAGGCCAAACTTTCTTCTATCATCGATCAAACTCAGGTTTCAACAACCATTCCAGCAGAAGGTGGGCCAAACTCTTCCTAATCAAAGACAAATATTTTCAACAAAAGGGCACAACTCGTCACCTTTGTCCCTATTCAAGACAATATATTCACACAAAGGCCAAAACTTCTTATCCTGAGTCCATTAGGCACAAAATAGTTCATACATACAAGGTCAAATCCTACTTCCAATATCATGACCGAATATTTCAACAAAAGGCTCGAGAACTATCTTCCTATTTCAAGATAATATTTCAAACAAAAAGGCCAACCTTCTTCCTATCATGACAAATTCAACAAGATGCCCAAACTTCTTTACCTACTACCTTGGAACAATATTTCAACAAAGGCCCAAACTTGCTTCCTATCAAGACATATATGCGTAACATAAAAAGGCCAAAAGCTACATTCCTATCCATGACAAATATTTTCACGATCAAAAAAGGCCAAACTTCTTGCTTCCACTGACATATTAAACTTATACAATTCAATTGTGACTCCAAAAACTTACTTACCTACAACAATGACAATCATATTTATCAACACAAAAGGCCAAACTCAGTTTAGAGTCTTATCAAGACAATATTTCAATGCGAAAAAGGTCCACAACTTGCTATCCCCATCATGACAATATTTCAAACAAAAAGTTCTATAACTTCAGCAGCAGCTTGCACAGTAGAGCACAGTTGAACTATCTCAGCATTTACTATTTGGCTGAATTATTTGCTAATCTTTTACACTCGTGCCAAAAAGCATAATTTCCGGTAGGCAAACCCCCCCAAAACATCGTGTTTTTTCGCTTTCCAATTTTTTGGTATTAATTATTGTTCAATCCCCAATGCTGAACACTTGTTGCATCGAGGTACACACAAATGCATATAAACTTGTGAAATATGAGTTTCAGTGTACCCTTGGTGATCACAAGGCAACATATTAGACCTGAATAAAAAATCGAAGCGAAGTAATGTTTCTTTTCTTAGTTACCGAATCCCATACACATACATTAACTCTTCAGAGACGGTAATCGAAACAAACTACCTCTTTTTTTCCTTTAAATCATTTATATTTGAGTATGTCCCGGGTAGCGAGATGTGTTATAGCCTATGCTTCTCACCGGCTGTGCCCGGAATGCTGATCGCTCGTTGTATCAGCAGTGTTGTCGTGTGAAGGGGTTGTGTGTGGGGTCGCCCACTCATGACACTGGGATTTTCACTCGCCCACAAAATTCACCCCTCACGCCCAAAATCATGTGCCAAAAGTTAGCGTAAAGTATAATGCAGAGCTCGGTCGCTGACGCTGGGTGAACACAGAGTGCTTTTTAAGCCGAGTTCTATATCACTACCGGACCACCCCGACTTGCTCACGAGCCTCGTTAAGAGTGCCTTTCATATGCATATTAGCAGCTTCCATAGTCATTTCCATACTCGCATTACATACTCAAACAAGTCGTACCGACGTTAATCAACTTCACTTTTATTTCAACTATGATAGCAGATCGGATAGCTTCAGTTGAAGGAGACTGTTTGGGAGATAAAAGTCTGAAGCGAGAATGATGAGAAGGTGAGCGTGGATCCCGCGTTCTCATACTCTGAGATTTCCTTAGGATTTGATTTACTTTTTTTAAATTAATACGAAAAAACCTACAATTTTAGTGTTCCCCTAAAGAGTACCGAAACGGGTAAGTAAACGGGCAAAGAAGAAGAGTCAGGGCGCAGCAATTTGTTGCATACTTATTTTTGAAGAGTGTACCTGTTTAACGTCGCAATGTGCAGTAAATATAAACATTTCACGCAGTCCTGAGAGTTCAGTCATGCCTCACTTACACCCCATACCAATAGTTTAGCAGGAGCGAAAAGTCTCATCTAGCGGCTCCGAAGGCCGTAAGGAAGAGCGGAGAGCATCTACTCCTTAGTGAGCGTTTACACACGTATTTATACATGTATAAAAGGAAAACTATTTGAAAACTAACGAAAAAATTAAACGTCATAACCGATGGAACTCAAAAAACATTTTTGTTTTTAAATTCGATACTAACCACGTGAACATGAAAGCTCTACCTATGTTGAATCTCGTCTACCCAATGTTCACCGTGGTATCCCGAGATGTTACGAAAATCCGTAAAAACAACTGCGCCAAATAAACAACTCTAAATAACAAATGTAATTCCATAATTTTTTCAATCTTACAAATCACCTCCTCGGTTACTCTCATCTTGAACACCACGTCATACCTTTTGCATTTTCAAACAATTGACGGACGAAAGTATGACAGTCACAATGCACTGTTTTACATAGATAGGTAATACTTTCCCGCGTTCATAAGAATAGCGGATCTAAGCCAAATGCTTATTAAAACAAAAATTGTGTATTGGTTTTGAAGCTATTCCCCCATATCCTATCAAATCTCGAAATGCGACCCTTTATTATTTTTCTTCTTAACATGAGAGAAAAAGAGGGGGAGTGAAAATTCTTTGAACAAGCTGATTTGACAAAGGTATTACTTGTCATGGGTATTTTATCGACTGGAATATTATTTGCAAAATAAAGTAAACTCCTAATACAACCAAAGATTCACGTTGTGAACTTTTCTACATGTTACATCCTACTGCGATACCCAAGGTTATATCATGTACTTTTATGCTCAGTCAGCCACGAGATGTTTGCAATGAAAGTTTTATTTCCTTTGTAGAAACCTTAAAATATTATTCATGTTAACTAAAAAATAGAAATCAAAATATATGAAAACTATCGATAATTTGTGCATGGGCTCAACACATAGCAACCTTGGTGATACGAATGCTACAATATAACGACATCCAGTTAAAGATATTTAGGAGCGGTCTATCCGTAAAAACAGAAGTTTAAATCTAATGAAATCACCATTGTTGCATAAAATAAGAATTGCTACAACAGTTCGTTTAACTGCAAAAACAGTGGAAATCAAGTTACCGCAGCCGATGCCGGGCCCCATGCTTGCCCCGGACATAACTGTCTGCATGATTTTTTGGTTTATCCCCACTCCATAAATGTGTGAACAAGAGGCCCATGGGCCACATCGCTACCTGAGCACAGCTGCTTCCAACTAAGAAGAGCGTAGTTTGGGATTTAGAATGTACACTGTGGACTATATCTAAGCTATGTCGGGTGGAGGCATTATCTGAACAACTTAAATCTACTCCAGTATCCGAAGCTTTCAGGTACACATCCACTCTTCTGGTTCAATGAAAAAGATTTTTAAAGAATTTCTCTATATACATGTTATCTGCATGTAAAACTTTGATCCTTACTTATGGAATTGCCTGCTTCATTAAATAGCGACCCTATTGGGGTCCCCTAGCCGCGCCGTCGTACAATCTGCACCACATCACTCGAACAGAGCGTATCCACTGAGTGTTGTACACAACACTTTGAGTACACTATGCTACTCTAATTATCAGGAAGACTCCATACCCTCATTCATGACTTTAAGCTTTTTCTCTGGTTCAACGGCCTACGACTAGCTCCTTGTGAAGCGAAGATATGATCTTCCCTTACTAAACTGATGCGTATTGATCCCACACACATCCAGCTAAGACGTCATCTCCCACACACGGAACCGGGTCCCGATCTTACTATATCTCAACAACATAGAATCCTTCCCTTCTGATATTCTCACCGAAGCCTATCCAAGCATACAAATCTTCGTGTCCCGCAAGGAGAGTATATCCGAGAAATACCCAACATCAAGATTTATCCCCTAGTAAGGTTGCGATATTCTAGTAGTGTGCTCTCATGAAAACTTCTGACATGGGGCCCCATCGTACGGGGAAGTCATATTTGAACAAACTTATGAATCTCCTCTAATCAGAAGCTTCCATTATAAACTTTCAGCTTTCCTGGCCCAGTGCGGTTCTTGAGGAAAGGAATTTGTTATAAGAATTCCCCCTATATAATCATATGTAAATCTTATCCCTATTGGTGTAGGACTCCACATTGTTACCCCCGAGGGTCATGATTGAACAAACATTGTACAATTCCTCTTAGATTCAGAAGCTTCACATATAAATTTTTCAGCCTTCCATGAACCCAGAGCTCGTTGGAAGAAGCATTTATTTCACTATATTAATCACTATGTAAAACTTGATCCCCTATTGGGTCCTCGAACGACCCATGCGTACCCCCATGAAAGATGGAGTGCCACCAGGACGGAGTCAGAGGATATCTGTGATGCGGTTTCTCGAAGGGAGGGGTTCATGATTTGAACCAAATCTTGAATCTCCTCTATTCAGAAAGCGTCCATATAAATTTCAGCGTTTCCTGGCCCAGCTGTTCTGAGAAGGACGATTTTTAAATTTCGCCCATATATTATGTAAAAACTGTTGATCCACCCCGTGCCGGTTCATTGGTTGGGCGCCAGTGTTATCACACAACCCTATGGGGTCCGGGATGATTTGAACAAACTTAGAAATCTCCTCTTATAGCAGGAAGTCTTGATACGCGTATACGATATGCTCTTTGTGCGCTCGCTCGTGTGCATCCTAGACTTCTCCCATCCAGTAGTGATTTTACGTCTCAAGTCGCGAACCCGCATTTTATATAGATGCTGCTTATCTCCTAGTATAATCATAGTGTATAAACTTCTTGATCCGTGACCTCCTCCCGTGCCCCAATGACGTTACCCCCCTAAGGGGTCATGATTTCTGAACAAACTTGACATCTCCTCTATATTATCAGAGAAGGCTTCCATATAAAATTTAGCTTTCCTTGGCCCCAGTGTTCTTGAGGGAAGAAGAATTTTTTAAGATGACACCACCCTATTTTTGCATCCCTCTAACTTGTATCTCCCCCTTTGTTAAATTTTGAAATTTATAAAAGAGGTTGTGGCTATATTGTCCATTCTTATCCATCTTGAACAAACCCTTGTAAATCCCACTTCTACCCCAAGGATTTGATTCTCTGTTTTGGTCGTGGTACCACACGTTTTCGGTTTGAACTTTGGCACGACCCCCCGGTTCTTGAGAAAGAAGTTTGAAAAGTGAAATAGTTAGTGACAAGACGACAGCACGACGACAGACAACGGAACACAAGTTGTGATTCAGAAAAGCACACTTCTGAGCCTTCGGCTCAGGTCGAGCTACAAACAAGCATCCTCCGACTCTTGAGGGTGTTGTATACTATTGCTAACAACTATCTGACTTCAATGGCGAGCGCCAGTGCTACTCCAACAAATGGGCTCAATACCGTAATAAACTCCAAAATCCAACGTTGCTTCTGACTATGCGCTGCACATCTCAACCCTTATATCATCTATCATAAACTTTCTTGGTTCAAAATACAGGTCCCTCGTGCTGTTCAAACACTAGAACCAGATACGATCTCGTTTTTCAATATAAAAAATATATGATAAGTGCCCGCACACCGCAATAAGTATTCTAAAACATACTAAGTACACATGGCAATATCGCCCTTCTTGTGCTTCCCCTCAATGACCCACTCACCCACGGTCACCTCTAGTTCATCTATTAACTAAAAACAAATAAACATTGGAGGTAAAACCTTGAAAAATCGTACGACTTACATATATCGATCCAGCATCTTCTCCACTATGCTCTATCATCTAACCTGGCCGCGTCGACTGTGGACCCGATGCCTTCACCGGTAGTCGGACTATGGGGGGGACCACGTGTGCACTTCGAGTTTATTGCGAAAGAGCGAGCAGCAAAAGAGTGATAGGGGAACCCACATGCAGTATGTAGCAGGATGATCAGCCTTCAGGAACGTAAACTCTACGATGTTTATCTGAAGTCGCGACACGGAATAGTGGTCTCTTATCGGTTTTGAATAGATACGGGCAACTGACTCACAGCTCGGAGCTTCGTTGTAAAATTAATTCGCCAACTCCGGGGCCGTGATGTACGAGATGGACTGCAAGGACGACCGCAGATATCGCAACGCCATCAAAGAAAAGGAGAAGAAAGCCGGTCCCGACAGTGCTCTAATGGGGCGCTGAAGAAAACATATGGATGGTGCTCTCACAGCGAAACAGGTCACGCGAATGTTTCCAGGAGGAATTGACGTCATTGGACTTTGTGGTGTCTCCGCCTAAAATGATGCGCAGCTCAAGCGCAACCGAAGCTACGGTACACAGACGCTGTTTCCAATCCAGTAAAGCTCAAGAAGAGATCCTTCCCATCGAAAAGGAACCAGACTATCACAGACCGTATCTTGCTCGATTTTTGTTCAACACTGAAAAATTTACATGTCGTCATCTTGTTGAACTGGTCCGATGCCCAAAAGCGACTTCAAACCCAGTGCTGGCCGGACGGACTGGAGTGAAAACTTCATCTTGGGGCCGAATCCTGGCACAAGCTAGAGGCCCGGGTCAGTGTAAATATACGTCATATCCCCCAAAAAAAAGCCAAGATCAGATGTTCTTTAACGACCAGTGTGCCATTATTGCCGTTTACTGATTGAGAATTCCATAGATGAGCGTCTGTATCTGATCACATGCACCAGTTCACGCGGCGGCGGAGCCACTCGGCTCAACACAACCTGATGGCAGAGAGAGGTAATATAGCAAAAAAACGTGGCTACCAAGTGAAGAAAGTAGACCATAAGGTCAAATTCCTAACTCAGCTGGAATCATGAGCATTTTCAACGGCTCCGGTTTTATCGAGATTGCAGCTCACCGCACTGTGATAAATAAGGCGTCCCGACCTGCATCAGTCTGTCGGATGCCCTTGTACACTCACGTTCAACGGTGAGAAGCAACCCTATACGCGCCGAGGAATATCAGACTTCATCCGGAAGCTTTGATTAGCCGACTCTGGTGATATTATTAGCGAGGACTATTGACGTTAGTTGAAGCTTAAGACAACAAAGTCGAGGAAAGAGAACTCATTACTAGATACGCCAGTTCCGAGTTATTTGGATGTTATCCCAAACTCCTCTAGTCGATAGTTCTTGCGACTCATGTGTTCGAGAGATTCTGAAATTATAAATATTGCAAAAAGATTAGTTACTGACAGATAACAGGTTATATATCCCTCAGACAACAGTAGCTCATAGAGTACATCTGCGACCGTATTTAGCTCCTAAGTCTTATTGTCGAGCACATTCCATTTTTCACTCTTCAAAGGGATAAATAATCATACGAGTGTTTATAGATTGACCTCCCTATGACCACTTTTCTTACAGATATGAGCATCATTGCTCAAATCGCATTTGGTGGCTCGATCAAAAAGTTCCACAGAAGATGAGGTACCGTTTCTGAGATTTAACTCTCAGTCAATACAGTTCCCAGAACTTACACAATCCGAATATTTGAAGAGACGACGAGGTATCCCGTTTACTGTTAATTCGAACCTAATTGAGGCTACGTGCCGACCCCGAGGTGGACCGCTTTCAGCAGAGGATGCTTACTCCTCCAAGGCACCTGATCCTGCCCTTCGCTTTTGTCGGGATTAAGGTTTCCCCTGTATGGCCCTATACACTCTCTCAATTGTCATCAAATATGTTGTTATTGGAGTACTCTAGTCGAAAACTCTCTTAGATTTAACATTACGGATGTAACTCTCGCTCGTATTTATAGTAACATTATTGACCCCGGGGCGACTGGTGGGCCATCTGTCTGTAGGTGGACTGTTAGTTAGCCCCCGGGTCTCTACTGCCCTATTAGCTATTGTTGCTTTTGGTAATGTACTA
>CAJDSM010142549.1:0-10601 GCA_903981925.1 Ostrea lurida | reverse complement strand
CATTTAAAAAAGATAGCTTTGTTAAAGAAGCCATATTATGCATTCTCTTATTTGGCCTAAGATTAGTATTTACTTGTCATTGTCTTTTGTTTTTTAATTCAACAGAATGGGGTGCTGTTAACTGAGTCTTAATTCACAAAAACAATTAACTAATATGGTGATGTATATATATACACGCATCCTGAAAAATACAATACAACCTATGAGAAAATGAGAATTAAAAAAAAAAAAGGCGGAACTGGAATGAGCCATTGCGAGTACATGTACTACTAGGATAGGATCTACAATTAAATCTTATGAATTATAAGGGTCTTAAAAGGTCGTCCACCGGACTCTTAGAACCGCTTCTTGGTAATTGTCACTCCGACTCCAGTGCATCGTGGACCATTTTTTTATGTGTTGGCTTTTTCTGCAAGTAATGAAGTCCCTTGGTCATGTTAAGTTACACCATCAGTGTGAAGCAAGTCGACGATTGGTTCTCCATATCGGTACAATCAGGGATCACAATGAATCTAGGATTCGAACGCCTGGGGCCATGTAAATTACTTCACCTCGGGGCTGAACAGGTCAGGGGTTGGGGACTGTAGCCGGACAGCCAATCCCTGACTTCATCCCGCGCATGGTAGTTTTAAATACGCTGCTTAGCCGAGCTTTAACAAGGGTACTAAATTCCGGACTGGCAAAAATCAAGACCTCAAAGAATTTTTAGGCTCTAAAATTACTTGTCGAAATACAGAGGTAGCCAAGTTGTATGATACTATTAAAGTAATTTATTCGTAGCTTACTAAACAATCTAATAATATGTTGAATGACTCTCGAGTAAAAAGCTCAACAATTCTAAAAATAAGTTCATAATCTTCAATTATCATTTGCAATTAACATTAAGATATAAATTATTTGATTTAAATCAATTACACAGATTAAAATCCTAGGCTGAAACATTTTGTTCTATCTTAGTGAAATATTTGACTTTAAACGCTATACCAAGTTATACACAAAAACAAATGAATTTAAGACTTTATACACAAATTAATGACAAGTTGAGTTTGATATACAATTGAATAACATATTACAACGATGATAACAACACAATCGATCCTAGGTATAGGCGGATATGGCGGTATGTCGGGAGCTGTGCATTATAACAGAGGTTTTACATAGTAAAGGAAAATGGGATTGTTTGGCGTATGGGGTCGTGTAGTGGGGTGGGGGTGTCAAGTTAATATACCTAGGGGGTCAATTGTTACGCTAGGGGGATCACCCTGTGCACCACATCAGCTGTTTATGGAGATATTATGGAGGTATGCGCAAATTTATAGAGTATAAAATTGTAATAAAGCTATAGCCCGCCTCTGTTAATGCACCAATAAATAGAGGAAACTCCAGTAAAATGTAAGAATATATAATTAATAGCAGCTTGAGACAAATATCTGTCGCAAAATTTTGATCCTGCAATATTCAAAGATTTAGATATATACATATTAGGTCTGGTATCGATGATTGTCCATCAATCAACCCCCTGCCCATGTGTTCCGATGTCGTTTCCTACAATCTAAACCTTATGCGATACTTAAGAGCTTGTTCTGCTGTGAATAATCTTATTTATGCTTCGAGGCCAAGGCTACTTACCAAACAAGTTGTTTGCAGAGGGGTTTCAACAAGTCAAGCATTATTTGAGACAGACATATCGCAATGTATCGCTCGTTGTAACGATCTAGTTGTCCAGTAACGACGGATCATTGTGCAAAAATGCTGTGCGACATGTTTCCATCGGCAATTGCAACGCTGTTATTCTACTAACACTAATTGTTACTCCGCCAGATTACTAGATAGTGTTTTTGGTGTACAACACTGAGGACGTGAAGAGCGTGCGTATCGTGACCCGTATGTCCAATGATCAAAGGTAAGCGAGAGGCGCACGCGCAGGCAACGTGTGTGCGTGGCGAGTGGGAGGAGAGGGAGGCACTTACTCCCTGGCGTTTAACGATCCCGAAATATTGACTACAGCACACAAACAATCAAGTTCGGCAACAACAGATACCTGGTACAATAGGTCAACAGTGGTTGACCTATAGGAAGAGTCACACATACCCGTGTTTAGACCCACGAGTTCACAGATCCCTCGTTCCGTCTAGGCTCCATTGTCCTTAGTATTCACGGTAATGATGGAGCAATTCGTAGTCATTACATCATGTGTATATATTAACGGGCGGAAGCTATTCGACTATGAAAGCATCGGGAGTCATATAATAAGACACTCAAGCAATATAGTGGTCTTACATGCACTATAGATACAAGTCTCTCACCTAAGGACAAATCCTGAGACACTGGCAGTTCTTATAAACAGCCGTCATAACCCTAATTTTGCGCAATGCTGCCATTTAAATACAGGATGTAACTGGGTTAGAAACCCCTCCAAATCAAACGGAATTCCTAATTGTAGGTTATATGCTAAAGATGAGCCTGTCTCGAATACAAAAAACTAAGTAATTTAACGCTAGAACGATAGCTATAGATGGAATATTGGAAGCTGTACGATGAGGAGGAGAGGCTAAAGGGGATCGCCACAAATTTTAACATAATAAGTTCTGAGTTAAGCTTTGATATGTCCTTCTGCATAGGATTTTTACATACAGTGAGATATATTCCCTCAACACGGTGCACAGACTCTCCATATAACTTCATGAATGGTCCAGATTGTGAATTCACCTGTACTAGACAGGTGTCCCATCGACGAGGGAGGTTCCAGCAAGTCATGATTACTAATTGTTTGGTGTAACAGTAATCCACACACCGGAAAATCTCCAGAATCTGTACTCGCAATATATTTTCGGATTCTAGTTCAGGTGGCAATTATCTCACTACATCAAACAACGCCTATTGGAAATCACTAGTCCTTTGCTTCGGCAACGAAAAGTTTTAGAATAAAAAATAGTTATGAAACTGACAGTTACTCCGTACATTTTTTATTGTAAGATGGCGTGATATTATCCAAAGTGAAAATGACTGGCTAGAACTGGATTGGTTCTACCCCTCTTTTCAAGTATCCCAGGTATAGGTCTATACCTCACTGTCCGCTTTCATATTGCGGCAATGCGAAATTCATCTGCTATTTCAACGTATGCTAGGAGTCTAACTTATCTATTCTGCTTGCTGAATTTGACTTGCTCTCTCTACAATACGGTTCTCAAAGTGTTCAGCCTGACTCGATAAGAACCAGGATCTATCGGCCCGTGCGAGGCGTCTATGCTTCTATGTATAACCTACCCAGTGATGGTAGTGAATGAGTTGCCATACTCTTATTGCAATGTGAACGACCAACCCCACTGAGTTATTGTTAGTCTGTCTGAAGTCAGAACTTTCTCTGTAATATCACTGTCATACTCTACCAACATCTCCGCTTGCACTTAAAACAACAGAAAAAAAATAGTTTATTAGGATGTATACATTTATTCAGACAGTACAGAAGTGAAAGAGCCCTTGTTTTGCATATTCTGGGAAAAGGTTACGTTATTAAGCAATTTTATATTTCAATGTTAATTTCCACTAAGGACAATTGAATTGGGACGTCGGAAACATGGAAATCTATTCATTTATATTTTATACATCAATAATAGGTTTATTAATTCACCACTCTTTCCTTTTTTAATTGAGCAATCCTCTGAGTGTTAATGTGACACATTATCTATACTGTTCGAGGAAGTAATAGGCGCAATGTCTCAAAATGTAAATTCACTTATGTAACCCTGATATACATATAAATGGAACTATTTCAAAAAGTGCAGAAGAATTTGCAGCAACAGCCCGAAAACTCCGGGACACAAAGCTGCAAGGACTGAAAGATTCGTGCTAGTGCCACTGGAGAGGATTGTGAAGGTGCACCTGGTTCAAACCGATGCCGATTTCGGATTACAAATCACGGCACACCACTCGTAAGTGTAGGCCCGTAGGGGTCTAACTAACAAGATAAAATGGTTAACGGGAATAACAATATACACACATCACAAGACGAAATTCGCCATAATCAGTAATCATCGAAAAGATGATGAGT
This sequence comes from Ostrea lurida, assembly GCA_903981925.1. Lineage (NCBI taxonomy): Eukaryota > Metazoa > Mollusca > Bivalvia > Ostreida > Ostreidae > Ostrea > Ostrea lurida. The sequence continues at coordinate 6,550 of CAJDSM010142549.1, read as the reverse complement.
GGCTTCAATTAGAACTAAACGAGGCTAGGACGAAAAAAAGATATAATTCAAGCAATAAAAAATAATGCACAAAAATGATTCTCCCAAATACTTCCCCATTTTTAACTCGTTTAATATGTAGAATAAAACTGCTAATCCGCCCAAACACAAAATGATTCATATATTAGGAGAACACGTAGAATTTTGCGAAATTTTGAAATTGGAGATATTAATAAGAACACGAGGAGGGTTTTACTAAAGATTCATGGAGTTAACTAATGAAGACTATAAGATCAACTATGGGCTTGCTTCAAGCTATTCCTACAAGATTATGATTTTAGTTCGAGAGCATGTAATGACAAGAGTGTTTTTCTATACAGTCGAGGCGTTCTGAAAGACAGGCAATTATCGTAAACACTCGGGAGCTTGTGTCCGCTTATATTGGAATTTTAAAAATTACAGACCATATTATACAATTCATACAACTTTTGGCCTCAAACCTATATGTAGTCTATTTTTGATTGCTTTTTCTCGAATGGTGTTAATGGCTTCATAGATCCAATATCGAGTTAAACACTTGACATCCATTTGGAATTGCTCACGTATCTCATTGCTACACTATGGGCACATAGAGGAGTATCCCATAAAGAACCTAAACCGTGGCGAGACAATGATCCTTGGAACTACCCTATACAGGTTGATTCCGGTGGATATACAAGCTCTTAAGACACTAGGGGATGATATCTAGAAGCTAGCTCCGCAAAGCAACAAATTACGAAAATCAGTCGCTAACATAGAGTGAATCAAAATCACAGGGGATTAATCGGTTTAACATCTTCCTAGAGTGACCTGAAATTTACAGGATGCTAGGTATTAAAAGTCTTATATATAGGATCTCTCATATCCAGCAGGCGGTCTCTGATAAAATAGAGTTGTATGACCCAACTCTAGTATTCTTTGTAATCTCTTTTTACACAAGATATAGGAAGGACAATAACCTGAAATGACTCGAGTTCAGCATGAGAGATAATTAGATTCGACATTCACAGATCTTATTTGACGGTATTTATTAATCTATAATACTTTCCACGATAAATTGAGAAACTCATGGTAGTCCTTGTGCCAAGACATTAAGTTTATGTGCACAAAACAAATGTTCGTGAATATCCCCTATACGCACACGAGGGCTTATTCAGCTGACAATTGCACACAGTGGGCATCGTATAATATAGATATGCAATAGATTAATGCGGCATATCATAGACTCGACATCTCAGAACATAGTCAACAGATAGGTGTAATACGAAATTATCTGAACGATATCATTTAGAAAATAGCAATGGGAGCAAGCCTATATAGAACCACACCTAGGTTGCACTAACAACTAGTCAATCCAAAACTGATCCCAGTCTGGGACACACAAAAATATGTCATATCTAATGTCCATGCTCATGATCTCATTGATACTTTCTGCTCTGACTGCTTGTGTTAAAGCAACATTTTCCATATTATATATTTCAACACCTACTATAATACATAATCTTGGTGGTTAGTCATATATACGTACAGAGTACAGAAATGATAAGTGCACGGTCATAGAGTAAAGCTGTGGCCTCTGACGCATACAGGGCTAAAGACTAAGATATTGGTTAATCTGAAAAAATACAAGTAGAACATGGTGGTTACAGTACTTAACAGAGGGCCAACGTAAGCACGCGAAAGTTATAGTCATGAGCGGAGATGAGTTTTAACCACAGTATATGGCCATAAGCTGTCCGCGGAAATGAGTGGAGAACTATTAATTGAGCCCATAGTATCTAAAAATGAATCATTATATAACTGAGGGGATAAATAATTACTAACAAAATCTACTAAACTCTGCGGTTTAAGCCTTACATAAACAACCTAGTCATTCCTCGGAGCGTGTCACACTTGATGCTCACCACACCTTCCGAGTGTGCCCATACGAGAGAGCGGAGTGTCTGACATTAACTTTTCTTGTTATTCTATTTTAAAATCTGTCGCACAGAAATCGTATTAGGCTTGTTCCGTTAATTAATTGACTCTATTACACGGTTCACACCATTCCTGCTGAGATATGAGATCAAGGCATATATCATTGAGCACCGCGGTTCACTAATTGATTTCTATTATCTAATAGGAGCTAACGGGACATTACGCTCCTTTTACTATTCTTAGGGATATCACGCTCAGGGATGTATATAGATGGCACAGTACAGACAAGTCGGCGAGTAGGCGTGTTATTCAAAACAGAGCTCAGAACACGCACAGTCTTAAAGAGGACTCGATTACTTCCAGAAAATCAGACCACGCAATTCTGGAGTCACACGTTGATGTCCCGTACTCTCTTGTACCATACGTATAATATGATAACAGCATCACGAATCTCTTACGCTAACTATATAGATAAACTGCATAACTACCTAACACACAGAGGGAAGGAAGAGAGTGCCTTACTCCAACATTAAGGACATAATGTACTCTGCAGTAGAGCAGCTACATAAATGCGCGAGTCGGAAATTCGTTGCATAGCAACTGCTAAAATATACACTATGATAACGAGCAAAACTAGATAGATGCCATGCTCATAGAGTACTCAATACATCACCAGGAGCAGACTTGAGATATCAATACATCTATCCATAATGCGTTGGTCTCTAGTCGATCGGCAGTACAGCATGAGATTGAGAATATTCATAACTTGTCAGATCATAAGTATCATGGAGTCCACACATATTCATGTAAACTAGAATACTATTGTGACCACTCAAATTAATACTACAGAGACAATCGTTCACTTTGACTGATATCATTAAGTATGCCTCTCGACCCTATCGGAACACATGTGTGTTGTACCTTATTATTTCAGAGGCATGCTAATGAAGCTTATACACCGATTCATGCGTGTCTCAATCAGCGGAGAAGTTTTACTAAAAAGGTCTCTATAAAAAAGATATATTCAAATACAAATTCTTAACTACGAGTAGGAGTTTGAGGTAAGTCAACATCTCTAAATGTAGCGATTAATACAGGAGTTAAAGATCAACCTATGCAACTGAATTTTCCCATTATACACATATCACTTTTTTATAGAATACCTTTATCGAGATGACTTGAACGTATAATACTAAATAGTCACTACAGAGTTGAAGTATGCGAGGCAACTAAGAAAGGCGACGAGAGAATGACAGTTCATATTAGCAATGTTCAAGCAAATTGAAAAAATCTCGAACAAGGGATATGACACGCTCACATAGAGGATAGAGCAATGAAAAAGATTAAATTCAAGACGTGGGCATGTGAGATCGAGTTTTTCACTACTGGAGAGGAGGGCTCCACTGACGCTATTAAATATTTGAGAGGGATATTGTCATTAGAGTTATTGCAAAGCAGAGTAAATGAACACTAGGACAGCAGATTAATTATGGTATGTGGCCAATACTTTGTGCATGTCAATATAGATCAAAAAAATGACAGTAGGTGCAAAAGTTTAATACCTGCAGAGCATATAGACAAGTACCTATATACACAGGGGTCAATACATGAAAGGAGTAGAGTCGAGTTGCTTAACAAATATAAAGTTATACAACTAGTATAGTCCTATACTGTTATAGCCCCAAAAACTATGTCGGGCATAACACGATGCTCGAGTAGCATAATGCAGAAGCATCTGGACCATGAGAGGTTGACCTTGATAGCACAGAAGCATTTAGTCCTTTCCAGGCATACGCAGTCACGTCGTCGTAAATTCTTCAAAGGAGGTATTCATCTTTAATGAGGACACACAATACTACTATGATGAGATATCTGAAAAAACAATGATGCAAGCATAGAAACTTACTGTATCTAGAGCTTCACATCACAATCTAGGGTCAATATATTATGGTAATGAGGCCAAATGAAATTTGTGATCATCGCCAGAAACCGTATACTTATACGCTGTATACATCTAGAGAAATATTACTAGTACTCTCTCAGACTAAACTTTTACACTGACCATCGCTGAAGAATAATAACAAAAGAGATCTTTCTTACTACGCATTAATTTACGACTGCTTGCTTCTTCAACAATATTGGTCGAATAAAAAATAGTCTACGTCAATTCTATAAAGAATTATCTTTGGCTTCACCATACGTCCACACTTATTGTCAAACAAAATTTACTCTGAAGTTGATATTAAAGTCAACTGCTGAAGCTATACACAACAATATTCTGTTTTGTACCGTTCTCCTGGCGATACAGATCTTTCTCTCACACGAGTTTCTCTAATTCGCAACAATATTCTCTTGCTCTATGTTCTATATTGTTTAACCTGACTCCTTGCCTTTCTTATTACTTTATATCTCTCCGTGAGGGCATCAATTTTCTCCCTCAAATACACAAACTTTCAAACATTCTGCTACACAGATCAGAAATTCTAGCTAGCTGTACCCTTCTCATATCTCGATATTTCTCTTCGTTTCACATATTGTACTATACGTTTTCTATTCTCACTTGATTCACATTCTTACTACAATGCACTTCTCTTCCTCTTCAGTACTGTCTCGATTCAAATATATCCTCGGCGCACCTACGAAATGAAATAGACCATAGATGATCGTCTCTCTGGCTTCGTATTTTAGGATATTCTCTCATTGAAATAGACATGAACGGCAAATTAACAACTCATGACAAACGGGACGATTTCAGCTTCTCCATCGGCATCTTCCAGTATTTATTATAACACAATTCTCCATTATCGTCTGCATATGGTTATCGTTTTCTCAAACTTATCCGATGAACGTAATAGATTGTTCTGTATTATGATCAGTTCGGGGCTTGCTATTTCAGGCACGTTGTTGTTGCCAGGGTTTCAAGCCGTCACGTTAGATACACCGCATTTCGCAAATCTCCTATGGACCTTATGACAATTTGGTTTGCGCGTTTGACCTGCTGTGGGTCAAATGCTGTCTGGTTTTTGGCATAGCAATTGTTGAACTGTTTATTCATAAACTGATATGACTGCGGGTTGCTTTGTTTATCTAATCGGGACGATGGCTCACGGCGGGTGGATAGAAAATCACACAACTCGTTGGATAAGCATCCTATCATACCTACAACACAAATCATGGGAATATCCTATATGTACATGACCAGCTGCACGTCAGTTGGAAGATGACTATGATGAACACGAAGGTTAATTAAGTATAAGATGGTCAATATATAACGACTGAAAAGTTTTCATGTAAATTTAGTTTGGGTGCAATTGGTGAAAATATATTTGTAGGAAAGCAGCAGTGCAGACCTAAATATGAAATATATATGCTAGAGTACAAGACTGAGCATTTTTTTCATGACGAGAACTGTAGCTTATGTTGCCGGCATCTATTCGCTTGTTAAACAATTTGAATTTAAGCAAGATTCGGAAGGGATATCATCCTTGTTACAAGGAAACTCTAAAGTGCCTTGAACTTGATCACCTTATACTTAATCCCTTTTACGTGTCGGTGTTCCTCATCCTCTTTCAACATTCAAATATTTCGTACGATGGTCTTTACAGGTTATTCTGACCATGGATTCCTCTTTTCATCTGATCAAAATAAAGAACTCATGACAGGGGTGACAGGTCAACACATATTGTTTCTCCTACTGGACACAAGATTCCACATCTGCGTTTGTCCTTCTCTTAACTTTAACTTATAGACTTTATAAAATATGTCACTGTTTATTTTCTTCATCTGCTCATTCATTGGAAGTTGATTTCTTAATTTACTCACACTTTGATAACAATATTTACTGTCATCATAATAAATGCTAATGTAAAGACAAATATAACGAACAGGTGATCCGATCTCGGTCAGTCCCAAATATAAATACAAAAAGAAGAGTTGGACAAACACAGATCCCTGTACACACTAGAGGTGCAATCAGGTGCCTAGGAGGAGTAAGCATTCCCCTGTTGACCGGTCACACCCGCCGTAAGCCCACATATCGCTTCTAATTTTTATGTTCACATTTTCATCGATCCCCTCTTTCATTTTCGTTCAAAATATGTATTTATATGCATACAATGATTTATACCCAAAGTATATCATTGTATTTAAATTTCATGATATCCATATATTTTTCAGTGCTTATAATATTGAAACTGCAGTGACCCAATTCCCCACCAATGTGCTTTTTTATTTTAAACTTATGCTGATACAAAAGAACACGATAAAGTGCGCGTCATATTTTTTTCACTCCTCGTCAACTAGAAATAATGAAATATTTCCGTAGAACAACTCTAGGGAGATCTGGTGAGTGTGGAACCACCACTAAATTCAGCGATCGTCATGTCTGTAAAACAAACATATTACCATTAGATCAAGTAAACAACAAACATATCACCTTTAGATCAAGTAATCAACAAACATATCACCACCAGATCCAATAATCAACAAATATATCACCATTAGATTAAGTAAACAATAAACATATTACCATTAGATCTAGTAAACAACAAATTTATTACCATTAGATCTAGTAAACAACAAATATATTACCATTAGATCAGGTAAACAACAAACA
>CAJDSM010142516.1:1818-13914 GCA_903981925.1 Ostrea lurida | reverse complement strand
CGATAATATTTACCTCATATGGTAACATAAGATAGTATACTCTGTGGCATGTAATTTTGATCCCAAACCTAATTTGTTCAAAACCAATGATATAAATTCTTTGTGTATTGCAGTTTTTTATCTATATTGGATAAAGGAAAACTAGCCTAGATCTCTATGAAAACGACTTAGTAGATGAATCGAACGTTCAAAGATTCCAGTAAAAAAAAAAAAGTATAACGGACTAATTAAAAGCGCTCCCCTTTTTAAGCATATTTGATTTTCCTTGGTTAATTTTATTTTATCTAGTAGTAATTTTACTGCAAAACGGATGTATTTATGTTTGTTTTTTAATCGTTTGTTTGAAAAGAAACATCGACGTTAGTATGTAACGGTCACACATGCACAGTTTTATATATTTCGCCAGGTTGACGTCTCTTTTCCCCACGTTACGTTTGACGTCCGTATTGTCGACAGTGAACTAGTGGCTATTGTGATGTCGAATATTAGCTGCAATATTTTGGTTTGTTTTTAAGGGGCGCAAAGGTTTTTAGGTAATATAAATTATTCTTTTATTTTTAACCTTTAACCCAGTTCTTAAGGATTCCTACTTAAGGAATCTACGGAATTTTAAGTATTCAATACCTATTCAGATTTCATCCTATTGTATCTTCTTTTTCTACCATTTATAGTTTAATCCTACATCAAATGTAATTAACGAAAGAAAGAAGTGCACCTTTTAAAGAACACTTCTGATCTCTTCCCCCTGGCTAATCTTTTGAGCGAATTTCTATTCGTTTAGTTTTTATATTCATATGTAAATAATATCTGAGTGTATAAACAATATATTTGTGATTATTACTTCTTAAAAATATACCATTTGAATAATAATCTGCGTCTAAACACTACATTAGAGAATGTTGTAAGAAGTTTTTCTTACTAATGGTTAAGGAATATAACCACCATTTTCATTCTATTCTATTCTAAAAAGACAAAGAAAGTGTCGGAAATCTGATAATAAAATGCAAAGATCTCTACTTACGTTATATGGGGACACACATGCTCAACTACTAGGAATTTGGTTAAGTAGAGGAATAGATCTCACTGAATAAATAGACACAATCTTCACCCTCCTTGGTTTTGTGTATAAACTGCGACACACAATGTTTTAAGTAAAAACAGACCCCTTTGGCCGGTATGTTGTGGGGTGGGAGAGTGAGGGCAGGGTGAAGTTCCTTTATATGTTGGATGGTAACCTCAATCTTATTATTAGGAATCCATGGCATTATGATAGAAGATTCCACTAATTGGAGTGAAGAATAAACACACCTAAACTTCAGGAGATTCGGCCGCACCACATAAAGACGGAGTAAATATATTGCCCCACACACTTTAAAGTACAATTCAATACTAATTCATATATTTATTTTTGAATTTTATGTTTAATATTAATTGCCTGACGTCCATATAGCCTAGAGATTACAAACATTTTCTATTTTCCACTAGATTTGACGGAATTTTTATGAAAAATTGTGCCCCCCCCCCGCCCGTTTTTTTAGCCCAGCTTTATAAAAGTTTTGCCCCCCCCCCCCTCCATTTTTTAGCCTCAGCTACGCCACTGAGAATTGATGGCTCTCTTTGATTTGGAATCGTTGCTCTTGACACTTACAATGCAATGGTCGTTTAATACTGATCGTACGTATCACATTCGTACTTAGCATGATAGAATATTTTAAAAAAAATACAAATTGATTTAATATAAGAAATTGTGATCGTCTATATTTTATGTTATAGACAGCCTTCAGCTGTGTGAAAAGGTCCATAAGATGAATATTCGATCTCAAATAAAATTTAAAAAACTTTTTTATTTGATGTAGGTAGGCCAGGATATTCACTACTTCACACAAAATAAAATTATCTGTACTATCATGACAAGCACATTAGCATATTCGAGTAGTTAACTTCGGACTAGTCCCATCTATAAGCAATACGGTTAATGAGCCGCCATTTGGCGAGAGTATAAACTAGTTGAGTTAAGTATGAGTTTATGAGATTTGTTTCAGCAAATCATTTTTTTGAATACAAAAAGATTACAGATGATTATAGGGCTGACTCGGATTAATTGTTTTGATATCTGATATAGATTTTTTTTCCTTTTACTTATTTTCTGATATCAAAAAATGTCTATAAGGCCATTTATATAAGAAAAATATGAGGTCTCCGGAGTTTTCTGGTCACTCACATAGTCGTATTCCGGCTCTCGAATATTAATAGCAGTGCATTCGAGTCGGGATCGACACTTGCGACATCGGGATGGGGTAGTTTATGATCACCTGCTTTATACTAAATTGTGGAATAGACGATAAAGGCTAAAGGGGTCAAATAAAATCCAAAAAGTATGGTAACATAGAATACGTAACGATACATGAATTAATGTAAGACCCAGTTGTTGATGGATACACTAAGAAGAATTACTTGCTGAGATAAAGGGTCTATTAAAGTATATTTATCGATCTAATGGCACAATTTAATATGAATACCCATATTCATGGCACAAAAATGTAAGTGTAAGACACGACATACAACCGGTGTGTAACTGTACGTGATAGAATAACAACTGTCATCAACCTTTATGCGAACATGAACACCTTCAGGGAAATTTAATAAAAAAACTATTCCATTAAACTTGTAAAAAGTATCGGTGGATTCAAGTGAGAACATACCTGTATGTGTGGGACAGCTTAATAGTGTGTGAATTACTATGCAAGATTATTGTGGTTCTGAGTGGAACAGAGCAATTAAAACGGCGTCGAAACCAATTGTAGCCCACTCAAAGTTTCCCACCTAAGTGACAATTTGGTTTTGATTTTTTAGTTGCAGGCACTAGCTGGAGAAGTTAATGATGAATTCTGCAAGGCTGTGCGTCCAGCGAGGTCCAACGCCAAATCTCATTGATGGTGTACTCTACTGCAGCATTTTTGACAAAGATAGTCAGTATCTTTAATAACTAGCATAATACACATACTATATGTCTCTTAAACTTGATTTCAAAAAGAGATCTATAACTCCCTATCTGTACATCTAACCTATAAACATATTGTTAGAAAATAAATGGGTAGGCTTACCCAGTAGACCATCAAAGCACAACTCAGAGGTTTAGTTTAAGCATGAGAAGCAATTTCGCGTGTTATCTGATTTTTTAAACTATGAATAGGTGTAAGTTTTGCCAGGAAGTACAAGCCCACCATTTGCACATTGAGGCGACGGGTGGAGAGGGCGGGCTGCGAGTGTGGGGCTCTCACAGATCAAAACTCTACATGCTACTGTAGGGTATCTGCAAGAATGAGGTATACTCTATCTTTATTTGCGCTATTATGTTACACTGTAAACTACTGGGGAAAACTGATGATACATTGTTCACTCTATATGGATCTAGCATTCATATTAACATGACAATACTCACACGAGGGAAAATTGATTACCATTAACTAAGGACAGCTACTATGTTATTATTAGGCCTATTTTGCAATATGTTAATCTATACTCTAAATTGCTATTAAGTTACAAGATATGAAATCAAGATAGGTACAAAGTTCTTTCACAACACTAATATAGTAATTTAATCATCTACTTTTCATCACTCACATTCTATACCCTATCTATGTGTGTTCGAGATAATATGCAAGTGATTTCGGATAAATTATAGTTTCCATATCTTTTTTTTATCCAAAGTAAGATTCTTGAAGAAATAATTTAAGAGTTTTTACATCACGTAGCCTCATCAAGAAATCAATGATATGGCTGAGAGAGGCAAGAACAGAGGCATATCATCAACGTGATTACATATAAGTATTCAGAAACATACATTCATGATCGCAACATAGATAGGGTACACGTAAAAAAAAAAAAAAAAGTTCACAAATTCAATAATTAATAGAATAACATGAGTTTATATACAGCATACATAAATATGTATATGTTTATAAATTGAGCTATCTAATACACATCATCTTAAAACGCTGAAGTATCACAAATGATTCTATCATATGTACAGATAAAAATTTAATGTGCATTTGAGTTTATAACTCTATCTCTCGAAACATGATGAGGATCTGTTAGACGTTGCGGGTGAGGATTTTTTAATAATTGGAAGCTACGCAGCATATTTACTTCGCAAATTGAAGTAACGGTGTGAACCTCAGGAGGGCCGAAAGAGCCTGAGATGGTTGGCGGTTGCAGTAAAGGGCTTGTATATGCACAAAGGTGAGCGCCAACTCACACTATTGGAGGTCCAAGCAAGATCTACATCATACTCATGAAGGGTGCCCTTGAGAGATGGCAGACAATCTATTGTCATTTTCTATTTTGAGTGATAGAAACTTAATTAAAAAATGGCACTACATGTATCTCTCATACACTACAAGACGCACACATGTGGCACGACTACAGAGAGTGCGCGTCACATATTGAGAGATCATGTGATAAATTTCTCACATATTAATATCAGCGTCAATATTGCCTGGTGATGTCCTGGGGAAAGCCCCGGTAACTTGCTGCAGTAAAAAATTAGTTACATTATACGGGACTAATTGACGAAGAATGAGAAATCAATTTACAAACACACATCTAAAATCCATTAGAGAGGAGAGATTTATCTTGGCTATAATCTAGTCATTTTGTCTATATCTTTTAATTTGAGAAAATTCTAAACACAGGCACAGTGAGAGGGGTGACACCCGAACTCTAAAGAAAAAAAAAAGATATATAAAGAAAAGACAAAAAACATAACATAAAAAAAAAGAGAAAGTGACACATGAACAACCAAAGATCAAGCAACCATGGAAAATCTTTTTAAGTGGCGGTAGTATTAGATACAGACTAAAATTTTATGTGACGAGTATTATTACAAAGAAGAGAGCAGATTCTTTATATGGCCCTTATTGTATTGTTTGGAAGACTCATTTTTACACACTAGCAGTTTTTTCATTTTCACACTTTACGTATATTATTAACGCTATGCGTTACCCTCCGAAATCTCCTTGAAACGAATCCTCTACCTTCAATAATATCTTGAGCTAACCACACTACTCAGCCTATATACGGCTCAGCAAATTGTTATCTAAAGCGTAATATACGCAATATGTTATAACTATTCGCTATTCGAGGAGCTTAGTATATCTTCGCGTCTATATAAACTAATAAAAGCGTGTTGTGAAGCTATCTGTAAAAGCATAATACAAAATCAATGGATATAATGCCAGTTATAAAATCATTATAATCCCAAGAAACTTATATACTGAGGCATTAAATTTAAATGCGACAGTAAAATCTATTAATGCGCATCAATTAAGTCGACGTGTGGAACGATGGCAAGGGTAAACAACGTTGCACTCCTTTTGTGAACGTCCTCACGCAATGACAGTAAAAATGCACAAAAGTTTCGACACGAGTGCTATTGTAGATATTGTTAGGCTAACGGCCGGACCTAAGAATTCGGATGGACCGCATACATGCCATGGAAAACTTTCCTTGTATTCACTGAGCTCACGCAAGTGTATCCATCACCAGAAAGTTAAATGTAACTTTCTTTAAGGAAATTTAGATATAAAGAATGAAGCTAATTTTGACTCACCTAACCGGTTATGCGATACTACCATCTAACCTATTGGTGCAGATGTTACCCGCTTTAAAAGACGATAATCCAGCAATATAATAGCGGGTAAATTATAACAAGGCCATAAACTGCAACCAATTTTAAGATTAATAAATTGTATAACCTAGGTCAAAATTAGCTTCAATTCCCTTATACATCTGTGCCCTAGAGAATCAAAATGAACAGAGAGGGTGTCATTTTATCTAAGTCTGATATGTCATCCTGTTGTTTACGTAGGTCTTAATGAATAACTTGCTCAGGGTGGGGCGAAACCCCCCACCCAAATTTAAAAGAAACCTTCTATAATTTTGCGCACTGTTGCTGTTTGTAATAATTAGCTCTCTAGTTGACCTGTACCCCACTTATATTGTGGATTCCAAGCCTCAGGTATAAAGGTGTTGTTAGGAAACTTTTTAAAATGCTTATTTATATTATAAGTAACTATCGTATATTATACATAATAACTATGTAAGTAAATTTTAGTGATTCATGTTATCCAAATCATCACTCTTCGCCTCCCTGAGGACCCTTGGTATGTTATTAACACATGTCCATTGTACCTGTCCCCAAATTAATCTTTTTGATCTCCATAAGCACTGGTCTTTTGCAACAACATTGTTTTAATATCACCCAGTTTATATTTATTCTACTACGATCACAGTGTTCAACTTACCCGTTTACTCCAATCAAGATATACAGCAAAAAACGTCTTTGCATAATGACAAAACTATGCTACCTGTAACTCCTATCAAGTATACACATATACCATGTACATCAGTACAAATCGGATAATACGTAAACTGAGAGCAATATAGGTTGTGGACCACAGAAGTGACAGATTACGAATGGTTTAAAAATGTACCATTCTAAATATCTTATACTTTGCAAAATTGTCTCTGTAAGCTGTTACTAGCAAAGTATTGCCTTAAAATAGTTCGCCTATATAACTCAAAAAACGACATACTAAAAAGTTATAGAGAAATATGCAACTAGAAATAGAGATAGCCTTGAAAAAGGTCGAAGTTCATACAATTAAATGATATTTCATTTCTTATTTTGTTTATCATTACATTCATCTATAACCAATATGCTTTGTGATAAAGATTTGATTTTTGAAAGACACAAATCCTGTTTTATTTTTTGATGAAATATATAAAAATAGGAAAAAGGAGCAGTTAGTGATAATTTCAATTGACCGGTATTGAACCACTTTTGGGAGTTTTGGACTGGTGAAAACCAGGGATGGTTTTAATCTCCCAACCCTGTGGTTATCCTTGGCAATCATTATCTTGATGACAGAAGATGCAACTCCCACCAAACAAATGTTTCCTTTTATGATAGAAGATACATTATTGATAGTTTCCAGCACTTGTTTAGTAGTTTACACTGCTTTATAATGCTTTGACAGTAATATGTGCGTTGGTTACTGTGTTACTTTGTAATAATATGCAAATTCATAAGCATTATATTTATCGTTTCAGATGAACTTGGTGAATAAATGAAAATAACTGCCATCTAGAAGTGCATTATCCTAAATCGAGGTAGGATCTTTGAGCTCGCAAATATTTGTTCTTCATATCAGGAGTTAATCAACACAAGATAGCAAATCTCATCTCGTGTCTTAGACAATTAAACTTCGCAATAATAAACTTTTATATGCAAGATAGTGTTAAATAAGATATGAGATGGAAAACTTTTCCTCAGAATATGACAATTATGGTGAATAATATTCAGAAACAATAGGCAGGCAGTTTCCATGGACACAAGGGACAGTCGGGGATCGACCGACGCAGGTCCATCGGTGCGGCATCGGTTCGACCAGCAGGTCAGGTCGAGTGCCGATCCTGTTTCGTTGAACTCCACCTTACGCCAGATTTGAGAGAAGGAAATGATTTTTCCTCCTATTCTGAGCATAGATTCTACAGGGCAGATAAGCTCAGGCCCCAAGTCCGCATATTATCACCAGAGGGATGTCGAACTGATCCAAATCCCAATGCATGAGGAAACCGGAGCGAGCGACACGCCTGAAGCTCACTAACGCTGGATGTTCTAGCCACGTGGTAGAGGAGGGTGATCGAGAATGCACCATCTTGTGCTTCATCATCTTAGTCCATGAGGCTAAACCAAGACCAGTCTAAACTTTTACGCGCCAATCAAGCTACTCAGCACAGAGGACCAGATAAGTTACGTATCCCCACCTTACCAAAGAGGGAATGGTGAAGATGTCGATAGAATGGGCTTTCATCCAAGAGGAAGATGCATCCAGCGGGAGGATTGGGAGAAGAAGGCATCGACGTCAAAGAGCAGAGGAGGTATATTCAAGGAATAAGGATTCTATTGGAAGTGAGGGTGGACAGCAACAGACTGGACAGAGGACCAATCAACATGACCTACAAAAGAAATACTAAGTAATCCGGTCAACAAATCCACAACACTGGTATTCAGAAGAATCGGAGAAGGAGATCTCCCACCACAGCAAATAGCTATGGTGTGCCACGAACAATTCAACTCCTCAATGCACCATCACATCTAAAAGATAATATAAAAGTATCGACTAAGATGCAATATTAATGAAGTGGACAATAGTGTTAGTAATCTTTTAAAGAACAGCATGTTTCCGTATATGAGGTCAACCTTATTTACACAAAAAAATTATTTTAAACCGTGAAATTTTCAATACTCAGACTAAACCAGCCTACATTTTGGCATGATATCTGTATCGCAGAGGCACACCGACATTTGAGTAAGTACGTATTGAACAGTAATTTCACTTCCTTAGGAAGCACAGAGCAACTGATTAGAACAATCTGTTTGTAGATTATTTCTAAAGAAATACGGAATAATTTATCTCCAGCAATTTCAAATAGCGTACTCACATCAAATGTGGCAAAAACAGACGGCGAATCTATGGAGAGCTATTTTGTCATCATCAGTTGATATACAGACTCGAGGTGAGTCTACATACCTTTTACATATCTACTCATAGATACAACAGGCTTGTGCTGCTAACTGGAGGATCTCGTGTCCGACTCATCCTGAGATTTATAATAACCCGCGACAGTTCAGCACTAAAAACTGAAATTTCACAGTCCTCTTCCAGTGAAGTGAGTGAGTTAAAATTTGAATTGGAATATTGGATATGATAATAAAAAAGGCAGACTAGTGATCACAAAAGCAAACAGGGCACCTGAAGCACAAGAAGACAACCAAGCAAATATTCTCCTCAGATCCATCTAGTACAGAAGGAATAAAAGATGGCATTGTGTATGTTTGGATTTACAAAAATGATCTCAACAGAATCGAAACACAACATTGCAGACACTAGGCAGCAAGAAATAGCAGACCGACTTGGCAGAAAATCCTAAATTATTTAATAAACTATGTCTTTCTCTCTAACTTCGAGATTATTATTACACTGTGATATCATGCATGTTCTATACCATTTTTTGAATAACTTATTTCAATTATGAGAGTGACTACTAGAATAATCTTGGATATGCAAGTGGGTTGTCTTTCTCTATCCTCTAACTCATTAGATGGTGGCTTATATATGTTATATCTTTTTTTTTTTTTTATATGGTATTTCCTCGTAATGACGGGAAATTTGTGAGAGAAAAACACGGCTCGTCGCGCACGCAGTCCAGATGAGAAGACGGGACGAGTACAGGCTGGCTCAAATAGGATGGATAACACATGACAAAGAAGAGAAAAGAAGAAGATTGGTGATAAATACGGGATGACTATGAAATAATCTCGGAAGAAAATGACCGAAAGTTGACAAGGAAGATTAGAACTGGTGCCACGTCCCGCGATTTCGCCTAAGTATCCCTGGGTCGAAAATTGTCATATTAATCAAGCGAAGCATCTTGTACAACACGGAGCTTGCCCATACACAGAGTCAGCCACATTCCCACTCAAAAGTGGATCTGGAGCACATTCAGCAAATATGTTACACTGAACATATCTACTGGACTTCTCATCAGATGCGCGGCTAGACGTCGCTTCGTAGAACTAGGAGCCCGAGCTGGTGTACATCTTGCGGTCGCTTGATGAGGTGCTCAAGTTAGAGGACTTGTTTGCAAGAGGTTATTCTAGTGAGATCATAAAAATTTATATTAGCATCCCTAAAAACAGACATAAAACACGTTCTTAGAGGTCTCTAGTTAGAGCCCTTAATACGCAAGCACCAAGGATCAGGGAAGATTCCCCTCGTCAATTTAACAATGTCGTGCTCGCCACACGAACAGTCCACTATGATTTACCTTCACTGGAACACAGCCCCTTGGGCTGCTAGGCTACTGCAGTAGCATATACACCTCGCTTGTGCCCTTACAGACAGTTCAAATTCTGCAGTTTGCGCCACAAGACAACCAATTGGTGGGCTGAGCTTAAGACACAAGTGAGCATCTTGTAAAGAATGGTATGTATTACTCTTCAACACTAGTAAAATGGCCAACGAGCTCTACACAAAATCAGGCTTTTCTGTGCACACAGAAGAGATTCTCTATGAGGTCAATGAGTCATCAAAGATTAGAGGTCAAATAATCTTTTGTGTGAGACATCTTTATGGCAATGAAGATGTGGAAGATTGACAGTCTTTCCTGATGACAGACAGCGAGATTACTTGTCTCCACATCTCAGTATGAATGAACAAATCATAAACAAACAAGCTCGGCATATCTGTAACTTGCACTAGACGCAGCGGATAAGTTAGGCCCAGTACTTGGGACCGTACTCATATCACCTGATAAATATGAATAACATTCATCCCAAAGGAACACAATTCTTGTATAGGATCTCAGCCATTTTTGTACTTTGATCGTCTCTGTTTTTTTGTTGGCTGTATCAGAAACACCACCATCTATGATTTCTTTGATCGCTAGTAGTATTTTATAGGTTCAGAATGCACAGCCAAACGTATACACTAGTAAGATCTATAAGTATGATGCCATTAGTTGGACTATTGCATAATCTCCCAACATTTTATTCTAGTTGTAATATTGTTTTTTTCCAGTATTATTCTCATATAGTGTAGATATCGCTTTTTGTTTGACAAGTTTACGCCCTTAATGTATTCTCACTGATATTGCAGGAGCAGCGAATTTCTTTCGAGTTGTCGCATAATGTTGTATGGCCTGTACAACAGTGTCACACACTGCTATGGGGGGGAGCATAAGAGAGCGGCTTGGTCACCGGGTCCGCCTATCTATGAGTGTATATGTGGATGGGGTGAGAAGATAGTGACACCACTTCAGACAAGCTTCTGGCGTCTCAAATGCTACGACTCTGCCCAACCAACTTTGATTACTTGGAAGATCACTGGTCCCTATAAGATGCGATACGTAATACGAAGACTTTTGAATGTCAGTTCAATGAAGTTTCGTTTAGAACTCGTCCCCCGGCACGGACAATTGTGGTTCCAACCCAACACATTCATCTTGTAATTCAAGGGAGTACGAATTGAGGTAACAAGAATGGTTGCGATCGTATACTAGTCCCACTGTTTACTTTTGGATTATTCAAGAAAAGTTCTGGGATAAGAGATATTGTATAACCACGGGAGAGACTAGCAGTGAGCCACGAGCTCTCTCCTCAGGGTTCTATCTATCACGGGCTGAACTACGATGCACATCATATATGTCACTGACAGATGAGGGTTATGTACACACACAGAGAGATATAAGAGCCTATAAAAGGTGGAAACCAGCCCACTGTTCCCGGGAAGTTTGCAGTTGCTGGTGGAGAGCATCCATTCGAGTATGATTCCATTGGAAGAACTTGCTCCGTAAAGACCAGTGTCTTCAAACACTGTCGTACTGTACATCTCTGAAATGAGTCTTAGTATCACGGTCTGTCCGTATTAGCAACTTAATGATGATGTGATAAATTAAACTACAATATGTATGAAGCTCTTCCCAATTTTGTTAGTAGTGATATTTAGTAAAAATCTTGTCGCTTTAGATCTTCGAACTTATTAAGGTTTGAGAGGTCACCTGAAGGTTATCAAGACTTCGCAGCTCCTTCCATTTGTGCATGATTAAAGTAGTTAATTACATTACCTATTGATCCATTTGCAAACTTTTAGACACATAAGTATTATTATGTATTTATAATTTACAACTTACCAGTATTGACAGAAGGATCAATTTTTTATTGCTGGGAGAGAATTCTCTGTGGATCGGGGGGGGGGTGTTCTATTCGTAGTGATAATTTTTTGGGGTTTATAATGATTGTTGTTTGTAATTATTCTTTAGTACATTCAATATTCAGGTGAATATTATTAAAAGCTCTATATTAAACTTTGATTTTTTTTTTTTGCATATGGCTTATTGGCATGTAAGATTGCACTGGCTTTTGTATCCCCTTACAACTAACTAGTTGTGGAGGGGATATAGCATGGCATCTGTGCAGTGTGTGTATCTGTGTCTGGAATCTTGTGAACAAGACAGAAGCAAGAGCATTCA